>JAKROA010000013.1:592500-672500 GCA_023375655.1 Taenia crassiceps
ATCCATCCTGTATCCATCCATCCTGTATCCATCCATCCATCCATCCTGTATCCATCCATCCATCCATCCTGTATCCATCCATCCATCCACCCATCCATCCATCCATCCTGTATCCATCCTGTATCCATCCTGTATCCATCCATCCTGTATCCATCCATCCTGTATCCATCCATCCATCCATCCATCCATCCATCCATCCATCCATCCATCCATCCATCCATCCTGTATCCATCCATCCTGTATCCATCCATCCATCCTGTATCCATCCATCCTGTATCCATCCATCCTGTATCCATCCATCCTGTATCCATCCATCCTGTATCCATCCATCCTGTATCCATCCATCCTGTATCCATCCATCCTGTATCCATCCATCCTGTATCCATCCATCCTGTATCCATCCATCCTGTATCCATCCATCCTGTATCCATCCATCCTGTATCCATTCATCCATCCATCCATCCATACATCCATCCATCCTGTATCCATCAATCCATCCTGTATCCATCCATCCATCCATCCATCCATCCATCCATCCATCCATCCATCCATCCATCCATCCATCCATCCATCCTGTATCCATCCATCCATCCATCCATCCTGTATCCATCCTGTATCCATCCATCCATCCATCCATCCATCCATCCATCCATCCATCCATCCATCCATCCATCCATCCTGTATCCTTCCATCCATCCATCCATCCATCCATCCATCCATCCATCCATCCATCCTGTATCCATCCATCCATCCATCCATCCTGTATCCATCCATCCATC
Source organism: Taenia crassiceps (assembly GCA_023375655.1). Taxonomy (NCBI): domain Eukaryota; kingdom Metazoa; phylum Platyhelminthes; class Cestoda; order Cyclophyllidea; family Taeniidae; genus Taenia; species Taenia crassiceps. The sequence goes on from JAKROA010000013.1 coordinate 593,280, forward strand.
CATCCATCCATCCTGTATCCATCCATCCATCCATCCATCCTGTATCCATCCATCCATCCATCCTGTATCCATCCATCCATCCTGTATCCATCCATCCATCCATCCATCCATCCATCCATCCATCCATCCATCCATCCATCCATCCATCCATCCATCCTGTATCCATCCATCCATTATGTATCCATTCATCCATCCATCCGTTTACTCTTTTCGCGTCCACCCGTCCATCAAAACCCAGTCTGCCACCTATCTATTTATTAACTATGTAATTGGAATGAACTGACGTTCTTCTCTGCGTTAATCGTTTCCTCTGCGGGACTTTTTGGATTTCTTCCATTACTTCTAAGATTTTGTGGGGGTGATGCAGCTGTGGAACAGGCAATTTTTACGCATGAGTATGCTAAGGCCTTTCACTTTCAAATCACTTGCATGCAAGTTATCATTTTTAAAAATTACAGGGTTATTTAATTCTCCATTTGATTTTCCTGACCAAATCACGCCATAAGTTGATAGGCAAAAATATAATGATCCATACTTTCCTTTCTTTTTCTGGCTATACTTATCACGAGGTAACCTAGGCAAAACTCTTAGCTTCTTTGCGCTCAATTCTCTTTCTATCCATCAGTGAAAAATAGAAAAGAACGCAGAAAAAAAATCTCCATGGCTATTAAATCTTGTGACTTTTGCGTGTGTGTGAACCGACTGGTCCGATAACCAATCAAAATGCCATGATCCAAGGCCTCCGCACTCTGGCCGGTGTTTATTGCCCTGGTCCTCTGAAACCGCCCTGCTAACGCGTTCACATTCAGGCATCAAAGAAGGACAGTTTGTCTGAAAAAAAGAGCATATATAACGAATTAAAATTAACACCCATCAAAGCCAACAACACATTTTAAATGAGGTGAGTGGGAAAAGTTTATAAAGGGAATGCATTTAATCGTCTCTATCATCTTGAAAGTATACTCAAGAGCATAATACTGAGTAATCTGTCCCATCTTTACTTCTTTGAAAGCCAAATTGTACGCAAAATTGCCAACAATGTTGCCATTTTAGTAGGGAATTGCAGATATTGCCAAATGGTGCAGCGTTGCAGAGCTACTTGAGTTGTTCAACGAAGAAATAAATTCGTTTTACAAAACACTTGGTCAGTTGGGAGAATGTGTAACCACTTCTTGAAACATCGGCTAGCATAGTCTCCACCTTAGAGGAAAGCGACTTCAATGGTCAATCCCTTATTTTCTTAATTATTAGAGTAAAATTTTTAAGTCCCTTGTCATTTTATTTTAATAACACAAGCTTAATCTATTCCTCAGAATATGTTTATTTTGGTAGATAAGACCTAAAATTTCTTTGCAGGAATTACATGATTCAGAAGGTCCACACCTGATTGGTTGGTGCTGCCCGCGTTTGGCACTTGTCATTGGCTGACAGTCAAAAATGCATACTTGCATGCTAAAGTCATTCAAATTTTATGCGACTTCGTTGCAAAAAGACCCTTTTCCTTTCAAAGAATCGCAGGAATGATGAAGTTGTATGGATTGTATGGGTGCGCGCATGCCTGTCTCTAACTCTCTCGGTGTTGACAATTTGCGCTGCATTTAGTCTGTGCACCCAATCAACGCGCATGTGACGAGGCCTACTGCATTCAGACCAGCCATTGGTGCGATGGAGTGATCAACTGTCCACTGGGACAAGATGAGGGCGACGCCGCATGCAATCCAGGTCAGAGCCTTGTTCCTATTCCGCATGCCTTTCTCACTGCTCATTAGTCGAACCTCCTATTGAAGGCCTATCCATCCATCCATTCCATCCAATTAGAATACTTGTTGGTCAATCGCAGATCTTACCATTACTCAGAATGGCTTAAACGGATTTGTTCTTGGAAAGTATTGTGGCGGATGTCCATTTTGAACAGTGGCCGGGCTGAGAAAGATCTATTTAGGGCTTTGATTGTCCTTTGCCAGTCTAGTGTTTTTCTCGACTTTCTTGAAAGCATGAGAGCTTACCGCTTCGCGCTGAAGGGTTAAGGCTTTCAGAAAAATATGTTAGTAACTTTAACCCCATCAATGACAAAAAGCCTAAGACCAGTGCGTTTGTTAACAGTTTGAGGAATTAGACGAGGACTTAAGCCCTCCTCCGTCGTTGGTTGGTCAGTTAATCGCCAGAATTTAATTAATGGCCACAGCAAAAGTGGCCGTTGTTTTACCTACCTTTGCTTGCAAAAAATAATTCACATTTAGATACCGCCCTCTTAAAGTGTTTGGCTCCACAACAGTGGCTGGCAGTGATCGCACTGTGTGCTATTTCTTTATTCACAATTGACTGGGGCGTTGGCGGTCAAGACTTCATAGGTTCAAGCGCTTTCAATGTTAATTGTCATTGCTCCTTCGCAGTCTTTCGAGACCAACCAGCGTTTCAGTCCTCACAAATCATTAGGCTTAAAGATGCAATGAGGGATTACTCCTTTCATTGGTTGTCCTTCTGTCACTTCTGCCAGCACTGCAGTGCGTTCTGGCCGTGTTGACGATTCTAGGTAAAATGGGAGGTTTAACAACGACCCAATCCAGAGGAGGAAGAAGTAATTCCCTTGTCTAAGAGAGGCAATCTCCTTAGGACAGTGTAATTGATCGCCGCTGGCGATCTATTTTAGGGCTAAAAAATCAAAAGTAATTCTTTTCAAGTGTATTGCCTTTTTGCTTTAAATTTATTAGTTGCTGTTGCTTCATTGTATTATTTCCCATGGGGGATGAAGGAGAATTGTCTCTCAGCGGATTATTTGTACACAAAGGGCTGCGAAGTGAAACGGGAGCTTAAAATTGTGCAATCCATTGCATAACATGCTACCCTGGTGGCACCGAACATGGCGGTGGGTTCTGCTAATAACCTCCAGAAGTCGTGTCGTGGGCAATTCAGTCCAGACGCCGCTAGACTCAATGACAGGCGGCAGTGCAGCCAATAATGTGTGTCTAAACTTCGCGACTTCAAGTTCAGTGCTGCAGGGTGGAGCATGGTAAGCTGCGGTGGATGCGATTCGGCAGTCGCTACACAGCACAACAGTTATTTCCCTGTGCAAAGTGCCCTCAGATCAGCCCATTATCTCTTTGGCCGTAAAACTGTCACAAATGGAGAATACTTGCACACTGAAGAAACTGGCAGTAATGAGCAGTTGCAGTGTGTATCCAAACTAAGAGGAGAGGAGAGCATTCAACCACAGCCACACCGATAAATTATTACATTTGAAGGAGCGTTGACAGTTATTTGTAAACGCTGAAATAGAACTGTAGGCGCAACAAGTTTAAAAGCATTCTGTTTTCCCATTTTTAAAAGCTTGGTATGACTTGAACGCTTCTTGCATCATCATTTTGGTGCTTCGCAATCCTGCCTGCTTGCCTGATCCTGCCTGCTCACCTGCCGACATCGGATACTCACACTTACCCACTTCGCAAAGTCCGGCTTATTGCAAATTCCGCGTCAGCAACCATTGCGTACCAGAAGCAATCCTATTTGTTCTTTCCCACATGACATTTCTGTCTTTCCGCTCATTTTGAATGGCAGTTAGTTGGCACTTTGGTGTCGTACCTCCGTGGGTCTGGATTCATGCGAATACCAGAAAGCGGGTGAAAGGTTTCCCTGCTGATAATGACGCCTAAGTAGCATCCCACCACTAGAGAATCACCGATTAAATACAGGATGTGGGTGTTTTAGCCCTTCATTCGTTTCCCTGGTAACCCACTCATGTCGGTTTACAGTTGTAACCGGATTCAAGCATCTTGCAAACCCTCGGGATGGTGGTTGAGTAAATCTGGTATTGTTCTACAATCTCTCCGGCAGAGGCATTCACCTGTGTGACTGGGAATGGGAGCATGTGTCTCCTACAACTTCCATACATGAGGATCTTCTGTGGGATCCACGTTTCTGAAGTATGCACCATTCCTCACCAACTACATCTCACCTGTTTTAAGACTAATGCCATGAGAGTCTAGTTAACAGAAATTATTGGCTTTGGAGCTAGAAGTAGGCAACAATTTTTGCATACCACGACTCCAGTATTCCTGTCATCCATCTCACTTGTTTGAACATCAGGATGCTATGAAACAGACACGCATTTGGACAGCAACGGGAGACGGCAGACCAGATACCAAGCTGGAACGGCATTAGTGCCTGAGGATAAGTGACCTCTCGATGGAGGGCTTATCAGAGCTGCGTCCAACCTCGCATTCTTTAGTGAGGGCAAGAAAGTAGGGGAATAAGAAGCTGAACGACGTGGGAATGTGTGAAATTGAGCTGATACGGAACCACCTCCCCATCCTCGTCTTGCGTAGTTGAAAGGAGCCCAAGCCGACGATTGGATGGGCCTACACGAGTGTGGAATATGCGGCGACTTCACCCACGTCCTACCAAATTCCCCTGCTTTCAGACGATTGTTCGTGCAAATAAAGTGCGGTAGCTGAAGAATGTCCTCTTAGCCAATGGTAATTGAATTTTACTGAGGACGCCTACAACTTCGGGACACAAATTGTCATTTCGACATTGTAGCAGGTTCATTAGGCTCTCTTTCCAGTCCTCTTTCTCATTCCCTTGAAGCTTTCTCTAATTTTTTGCAGTTCTGATGTCCTGCACCAGGCAATACCACAAACACCAAAACCTCTACATCGATGAATACACCTTTTTTCATCTCTCTGGTTGGCGTCGCACCGTGTTGGCTGCGCCTGCGTCCACAACCAGATGATCCGCAGCTATCGCGATTGATGCCTTTCAAAGTTGACGCTTAGTCGATGTAGAATTATGCGTAGAAGGTGAAAGAGAAGAAAGGAAATCAGGCAACAGAAGAAATGAAGTACTGAATGCTGAATGCGTTGCTCAGTCCAGTTTACTAATAGGAGGTGTCGGCTTGGAGACCCTTTGTACTTGGAGGTGATGACAAGGTCGAGGTGCCAAAACCTTCTTGCAGAGGGAAGTGGTGTGACAAATTGATACGACATACGTCTACTCCCATTAAATGGTCACTTTTATTGTTGAGCTAGTGACAACCTGTGGTGTTCGGTACTTATGGCAACTCGAGATTTTAGCACCACAGAAACTGCCATCAGTGACCAACGCTGCAGGAGATGAAGCACTCAACTCCAACCGGAAGCCAAATGTGTTAAGAGGTGTCACTCACCTCCTGCAGATCAGTCAGTGAGGAGGGACTGTTTGCTTGTGGTAGAAAAGTATTTTCAGCCTTCTCCTGACCACATCATACCAACTTCTTCTCTATGAAAGGCTGCTTGTCTTTTGTCTGCATTTGAGTGTGTGCGGTGTATCAACGATCTCTCCTTCCATCTCAAATATTTCCTCGAAAGGTGTCCCCAAATCCCTCTTCGTCTTGACTTAGGGGCCAGGAGTGGTGACCCAGTCGAAGTGGAAGTCTATTGCAATTAATGTTTGGCAACAATTTTCACCGCCATGCCACCAGCGCCTCACAGCTTACTCATGGGAGTTATCATACCTCCAGTACAATAGTACGAATGTGACATCTCGCCTCCATTCTCATGCCCGCCCCAATTTCTCTCCCTCCTATTCCCTTGAGTCATATTTCCCTCCTCGCGATGACCACCTCTAGCGTTGGCAGCAGACAATCACTTGACCTTGTGGATGGTGGAACAGACGGAACTAGTTTGAGATGGCTTGAACGAGACTTAATTGCTCGACTTTTGAGACAAACGTCCCTGTAATAGTGCCATTGCGGAATAGTCTTTGGGTCGTTTTAAAAAATTTTGGACAAAAATTGATGTATGAAGGGAGTGTTTTAAGATGCCGCTTTGGGGTTTGTTGGCTTTAATCACAAACAAACCGCGCGATCCTAATTTATTGCCTCGTTTTATCAGTTTTGTGTAAACTTTTGGCTGTGGTGATGGAGGTCGCTTGTTGTTGCGGTCGCAACATCAACAGGTCGTTGATACCGCCTCTTGTTTGTCGAGGACTTTAGGCACAGTGAGTCCACAGCATAGTGCATCTAACGATGGGATGGCAGTAGCCTCAACAATAGTCCACTTCACGGTATCATTGTGGTGCAATGTATAATCTTTTCAGAAAAGACAGGTGTTGTGGAGAACGTGGAGGAGACAGATTCGACCGACATGTCGGAAAAAGACAGAGCAGCCTTGGAAAGAGCGATGGAGGAAAAGGAGGATTTGGAGAAGCACGCTGCCATCATCGGCTCAATTTCACTCACCCTCATAGTCGTCACGATTATTTGCATGTGTAAGTCTTATTTACTTGCCAAAGCCTCATTTAACCCTGTTCCTGCATTGCACTTCGCGAGTTGTGATTGGTGGCATTCTAATGACCTCTGCATTTTCTTAGAGCATGTCAAAACAATCCAGCTACCACTTTCTGTTGCCATTTTTGTAGTTTTTGCAATTCGTCGAAAACGGAAAGAAGCAACTCATCATGTGATTGAAGTAAAACTTCCATCCGACTTGGATAGTCCGCATTTAAGTGGCGCCAATGCTAACAGCAGCAATAAAAACACCACCTCCTCCTCTCTCCATCCCTCCAAACTGCTTCCTACGGACGTGATCATCGACTTGGAGGATATTGAAAACGAACCTGTGTTCTCTAGCTCGGGCGATGCTCTCTTGGGTAGGGAACCCGGTCCAACTCAAAAGGGCATCCTGGGTCCCACTGGTCTCTTTGCTAACCACAACTGGGATAGGAAAATGTCCCCACCTGTGACAAAAGCCTTCGGACTGAGTGCAAATTCGAAGTCGCCGTCTGCAAAGCCCGGTAAATCGAGGACTGATCTCTTTCGGCATCAGCAAATTCAACAACAACAACAACAGAAGGCACAACGGGGGACGTGGCAGTCAGATGTCAACTTGATCCAGCACTCACAAATTCACAACAGCCGAGGAAAACTACGTAAGTTTGCAGTGGTGAGTTGCATAAAATAAAATCCAAAGTTTGCTGAAGATGTGCTACCAAACATAGTTCCCGATTAGCCTTACCTGCAAGTGGGGAAGAGGGAATCCTTGTTAGAACGTGGTGCGCTCTCACTGCCATCGATGCATCTTTGTTGAAGTCAATGATTTCCCAGTTTTATCCTTCTTCCAAAACAACTGAATGCTCTGAGGCATTTACGAATCGACTATTCACTCTTACAAACTTATTCGCGTTGTATTGACGATCGGATGCCGCTCCGAGTTTCAGTCGGCTTCTGGGATTGTGGAGTAGTGCCACAATCTCGTGGGTGCCATTATTTTGGAATAAATTTTGTGCCTTTTTGCGGCTCGCTGGCTTTGACTTGCCCTTGGCGAAGCATGAGTCTTCTAGCTATGACACTAAGGTTTGGCCCTTGGTCGAAGAATTCCAAGTGGTTGTCCCCGCCAGCAATGAAGCTCTCTCGGCCGTCGGTCGTAATGGGCCATGGAAGGGGAAAGAAGACTTCTAATTAACCTGCAGAAGGCCCAAGAAGCTGCAGACTTAGTTGGAGGGTTTTGGCAGGAAGATGTTGAAATGGATTCCACAAATGAGGTGATCACTTCGTAGAAGCATCCGATTAAAATAAAAGGTTTTTTTAATCCTATCCGCTGATAGTTCCTGTAGTTTGGTCGATCCATTTAAGACGATCCATTCACTTGTTAGCTCCGTGCGTTTTGTGATGCGCATGCTCTTCCCCTGTTCGAGGCGACGACTCCGGGCAGAAAATTGTGTCAAGGGGTTGATAACACCAACCCGTGGAGCTTGAAGAAATCAAAGGAAAATTAAGTTGACAATAACTTTTGGCTTTGTGGCCAAATGGAAGAGTGGGGGGAAGATAATACTGCAAATTTCTACTTCAGGGCGGCTACTACTTACTAGTGATAGTACATACTGTATCAACACGAGGATGAGGAGAAGAACGGTACTTTCTGTGGAGCCGATTGTCATCCATTGTGACCTGATCCATTTCCATTTGCCGCGAAGTCGACGTTGATTCCATAACTGTTTATCAGAGCCGATCTCCACAGAGGATACCGCTGTCACCAGTGGAGCGATAGTTTCCACTAAAGTCTAGGCATTTTCTTCTGCCAAGACAGAATAGTCAACTTTACCTTTTCACACAAGCACACGTTCAGTCGAAGGCTCTCAAACTGTCGCATGCCTCAATTTTGACATTTTGCATTCTAGTCAATTACTCAGTTCGGTTAGAAATACATCCGACTTAGAGTTGAATGCAGAAGCGCGAAGATCGGAGGCAATGTGGTGGTTCACTTCCAGCCGCCCATAACACATCCACGGTGACAGGCAACCAACCACCTCTGGTGTTTCAATTGGGATTAAAAAAGACCTTTTTCATTGACATTTTGCCTCCATGGAGGAAAACAGAGAGGCAAACAAGTAAGATGGTGGGCGAGACCGTTAGCACCATCGTATTTAGCATCTGCTACGAGGCTGACAGAAATATGGCTCAAACAGGCCTAATTTTTGTGGATCTTTTTTTTAATGCTCCTTTGCACACCACTCGATTTAGCCCGTTTCGGGCGGTTTCTGTCATCAAATTTTAATCACTTTTATCAGATAGAGTTTGACAAAGGCTCGCATTTTGTCATTCCCTCTTGTACCTTCTTTATTCGTTGTTCACCAGCTGTCGGTATCCTCACCTCGTGACAGCCGATCATTTGTGGCGCCACCCTCCTCTCTCTCTCTCCCCACCCCCAACCGAATTCAATTTTTGCTTTTTAATGACGTGTGACAGATTTGTGAGTGAATAAATGTGGCTTGTGACATCAGGCAGGTCAATCAGGAGGTCATGGTTACGTGACACTGGTCGTGAGTCTGTCAAAAGCAAGCGCCAGTCTTTGTATAAATGTGGACGTAATTTGAGGCTATCTGCTGCCCCAACTCACAAAGGTCACCTTCTCGCCCACCTGTTGCGAGAAACCTTTAAAAAGGCGCGCTTTGAGGCACCAGACGACTGACCGTCTGGAATCGAGTGTTGTGGAGGGCGGGAAGGCATTAATTTTATCGCAGCTTCTTGCTCCACACTCTCGTGTGGCAATCAGCTATGCAATTGTTTGGAGGGGGACAAAACTGAGGCAAAAACAAAGGCGGCAAAGTCTTTTCCTTCTTATTTTAAGCCCTCAAAGCTCCGGTAGCCACGACTTTTGGAAAGGCACAGAAGGAATAAGCGCCATGCCAAATGCCTTGCTAATATGCTATTACTTAGCCAAATAAATTCCTCCAAAGGGAATACTTTTTGCCTTTCCATCGTTAAATAAAAACTGTGGAGAGAAATTTGATGCTTTTTCGACCAAGTGCAGCGCCCCCAAAGCGCCCTAAGGCGCAGCTCATGAAGTCCGCCAGCTACAGTTGCGCACTAAAACAAGTGCATGATCGCCGGTTAGATTTGTTGGTGTAGCACGTTTTTGCTGTCGAGAGACCTCCACTTTCCCCACTTGCGTGTCCTCTTGTTGGCCTCGTCAAGGCCTCAACACTCCACCCGATGATGGGCCTGATAAACACCTTATGGGCATTTAAAAAGTAAAATAAAGTTAATAAAACAGCGAGCTAGATTTTTGCACCTCCATGCGAGAGCATAAATCGCACCTTTGCATACCTTTGTGCATGCCAACGCCTCTATTCCATCGGTTGGATCAGCTTACAGCCCGTTGGTGGTGGATGACAAATGTGAATTGCAATAGCCGCCAAAAAAATGCCTGCTGCCTCTTCTGGCCATAGAATCACTCGCGTCATCATCATCATCCACAACTTTTTGTGATTTGTTTTCTTGACTACCCAGGCGTTTTCCACCTGCATGCTTTTGCTTTGAGGTTTTCAGCTCAATAGCAAAGGCCAGGTCTTCTGCCTTTGTCGATGAGGAGTGTTTTTTTTTTTCTGAGAGGAAAAATACCATCTTGCCTTGATTCGGATTTAAAGAAGTCGTCTGAATTGCCCAACACCTCTTATTCAGTTCTACTTTGCGTCCTTCCTGAAGGCAGAATTGACTCAATGGCACTCTGAAGGTGTAGCTAAATTAACTGGTCCCTCCACTTCTTCTCGTCTTCTAAGCCTCCTGTTTGGCACTTCCCTGTTAGGTCCTTCACGGTGGTTGATTTGCATGGATGATGAGTGATCTGCAGAGTGAACTAGTTCAAGAAGGAAGCCTTCTTAAGTGGTAGGAGCTGGAAGTTAGACGATTTCCAACAGCCAATACCTCTTCGATGTATTGCCCCACTTTCATTCACTATGTTATGCCCAATGCTGTTTACGAACCTGTAGAAGGTTGTCTCGCTAGGTTCGATTGCTGTAGGCTGAAACCCGATCTCCCCTCCCTTTACTGGCCTTAGGTTTTTTGGGTGGGTGGGGCAACCTATGTAAATATGAAAAGGTCTCAGAGATTATAAGCATTAATGGGGCAAAAAGTGTGCCGAATCCAATGTTCCTCCACCCGTGGCGGATATCCGATCTTATCAGAACGCATCACGTGATCATCACCACCACCAGCACCCAGAATTTCCACCGCTCTGACGCCCTGGCAGCTGACAGTGATTATTATAGACGCGCAACCATTAGATCGGAATTTCCAATCTGGTACACTTTTATTTTAATTCAGAACTGCATTGCCTAGACTGAAACGCAGGAAGAAGACACCCCCTTTTAATACCATCCGAAAGCCTTGTTTTTTGTTTCATGCAAACTGCACTGGCAGCTAGAAAACGTGTCCAAATTGAAAAAGGAAAGGGGAAAAGAGATAACCTCCCTGTCATTTAAGCGGCCGTCAGCACCGAATTCCCGCGTTTGCATTTTTCAACGCCCTCCCTCTCTCTCTCTCTATTTCACCAAGCGTTTGAATATTTGCCTGCAAAAAAACCCTCTTTCCCTGCCTTTCACATGAACGAAATAATGAAGCAATTTCACTATGCCGCAATCAGACAAAATCCGACAGACATGGTATTTCCAAGGCAGCATCAAACAGCAGACAATTTTTCTGGCAAAATTAACAAAACACTGTTTTGTAGTGAGCAAAATCAACTTCACACCACCTCTGCCACATGATTGGACTACTTTGCAGTATCGGCCACGAATAACATTCTTGGGTTGATTCTCATTCGTTTTCAATACACTGATTAACCAATGAAATGCTAATTGCCACGACCTTTGCTACTTTCCGTCGTCCAAGGGACTACGAATAACGCAGACAAAATACTGCTTCCGCATTTCTATTGGTTTACCCTCTCTCATTTCTGCACCGAGTCATCCTTAGGCAGTGGGGACTTCTAAATCAAAAAAACTATAGCATACTTGCACTTTCACGCTCTCAGACCGAGGTGACTCAGCACAAACGGCTGATGGAGTGGCGAATTTTCGCTACATGCAACCACAGCTGCCACCCCGACTGGGCAATCCTCCACCAGCAGCAGTGGCATCCAAGACTCGTCAGCCGTGGAGTCTACGTCAACAGCAGCAACAGCAGAGAGAGGAGCATCATAACCGGAGTCGAAGTCGAGGCCATCATCACCACCATCACCATCGACACCATCATCGCCACCGTCGTCGGCAGCAACAACAAAAACAGTCTGATAAGGAGCGGCATCAGCCTCAACAATCAGTGCTCCTCCTGAGGCAGAAGACTAACAGCACAGATGTGCCAGATTCTTCCCATCAAGAGAGCCATGTGTTGAATTGTCGAATGCTCACTGAGCAACAGCGAACATTCTCCCTCGCTACCTCCCGTTTCCGCCTCTACGATAGCCGAGAATTGGCGCTGTATGGAGGCGGTTTTAGCAGTAGTGAAAGTGATTCTAGATCTTCCTCCTCATCTTCTACATCCTCCGCCTCCTCTTCGAGACTCACCGATTCCACGGGCTCTTCTTCCACCTCCTGTTCCTCTAATTCAACCACAACCACTTCATTTTGTCCTCGAAAACGTGTTCCACGGGGATATCGAGGTTATGAGAACCTCATGCCTTATAGTATCCGCTTGAAGACCTTCCGCAGCATGCCAGATGTGACCAGGGCTACTGGACCTCCTACAATTATTTCTGGGGGTGGTGTTGGCGGTGGTAGCGGTGGCGGTGGCTATCAATTTGCAGTCAGCTGTGGTCATAAGGACTGTCGTGACTACTATCGACTGCAGGCATTGAGGTCTGATCTTCAGATGGAGCGACGAAGACCGGAGAAAATGGGGGTAGAAAAACCCGCTTTATTTAGAGAGAGAGAGATAGAACTAACACCTTCCTCAGAGGATGATGACGAGGGAGGCGTACAGAATGCAAACAGTAGAGAAGGCGGAGATTCGGGCGAAAAAGCAATACCTCTGCCCAATCCGATTGCGTCAGACGCCTACTCGGTGCATGGACTGAGTGATGCAATAAGCGTAGAGTCGTCCAAAGATGAGCGCAGTGGAAGTGAGGCTACGCGATCTGCTGTCAGTAAGTCTAGCAATCAGATTAATTGGCACTGCTATGCACTGATTCATTTTCAACTAATATTGCTGGAGGTGATCAAATTTTCCCAATTAAGTTTTAGAGACTAGGCAAAGAAAATTGTAAATGCTTAAATGCGATGGAGGTGGAATTTGTTGCTAAAAGAAAACAACCATGTCTTATTCGGACTACTTCCACTTCCCTTCTGTTTACTGCCAGCACGGAAGGCGCTCGTTGAAAAGGAGGATGAGGATGCAAGTGGAGGTGAGGTGTTGCATCCACACAAGCACTCCCTCTGATAAGCATTTGCCTCATAGTGGTGGAACATGATGACATCGAGGAATTAGGGTGGAATCTTACCTCGACTGATTCACTCATCTTGACTGTCAGAACAAGGAAAGAGAAAAAAAAGAGAGAAGAGAGGTATCCGTTGCACTTGGTCTTGAATCCTTCGGCAAGCAGGAGAAAAAGCGAGCATTTTTGCTATGGAAAAGAAGGAATGTGTATCTTAGGCGTGGGCAGTCAGTGGAGCGTTGAGGAACAGTCGCTAAGTTCTTTTTTGCCAATTAAAGGATGGAATGCAGAAGGTCCTTTCTCATCACAAGCAACTCAGTTAGTCAGCAGCCCTTTCACAATGGAACACCTTTAGAGGATGAATTAGTGAAGAGCGACGAATGGACGAAATTTTGTAGTTAAAGTCTCCCGCTACCGCATACTGATGGAGTGATCGATGCATTTCCTGCTAAAATGGTGCCCGTACAAGTGGCATGAATAAAAAACCTCTTTTGTAATGGAACTTCAACTTATTTGTCACTGCCTAGTTGTCCACGTAGTCTCTACCTTGTCAGTAGAGGGGAGAATGAGGTGCTCCCTGTTCATCTTTGTTGTTATAGGGCCCAAATCTTTGGCTGCTCTCTTGAAGATCATGAACAGGCGACAATTCATGCTGTCAGATGGATGACAGTGTGGAAGGATGTGTGACATTGTGACATGGGCTGATAATTGCCTAACTGGAGCTATAGGCTTCGAATGGATATAAAGTTCACATTCCAGCCTCTGATTTTATGCTCTAATACAACCTAGTAATCTGTTTAAACCTTCAAATTCCGCATGTTGTCCTGGGAAGGTAAGATATTGTAGATGTGAACATGCATATTTCGTAGTTATGATTCATTTGGGAGGACTTAGACGGCGAAGTTGAGGGCGGTCATTCACTAACCCTCATGTTAACCCAGTCACACGAACAGAGACCTCAGCCAAAGCGGTGACGGAGCGCTGTCAACGCGACTCGATGGAAACCACTCAGCCTCCATCCCATTGACCTGCAGGACGGTGATTGTCGATGTCAGCTTTGCATCGTCATGAGTTGACCAATGTACTAGGTGGTTCGACGGTTGGGAGGAAGAGGGTCGTTTGCAAAGCTTGTGTTTGATTGGTGAATCAGTGGTAGTGAGGCACGGCTTTTGTGGGAGAACTTTATTGCCGATTCACGGATAGGGAAGGCGCTGTATCCACTTGAACTGTAATACGATGGTTGGTGAGATGGATGCTGGAAGGTAAGCACATCGGTGGACAGGTGAACGGATTGGTGTAGGCGGTATTAGATTGATGATACAAGTCAGACTAAACATTTTTAATATAACAAAAGGGAAATCCTGCCTTTTGCAATGGCCAAGACAAATTAGGTTCGAATTTGGTCTCCTATACAAATGGGATCCTTTGTTTGTGAGTTGAGGTCTTCCACGATTGCGGATGTAGAACAACTTTGACGCTCTGGTCTATCATCACAACCGGATTTGACTGGCGCATCCGCCTCGGATATTCTGACACGCAACAACTAGATCAGTTGGTCATTCAAATGTCGGAAATTGAAGGGGTTATCAGGAGGTCAATCTCGTCTACGCCTAGTTTGATGAATGATTCTGAGAATCCTAAATAGACAATTCAGTGGTAAAATGGTGAGCAAAAGAGTGAGGGGATGGAAGATCAGGTAAATTGACAATGAACAGTTGAATGTTGGATCCAAAATGAATCTATGAAATAATTGACCTCGTCTTAGCGCTAGGATCTTTGAATGATCGAACAAACATGAGATGAAATGATAGATTGTCAAGGGTAATTTCTCACTCTAGTCTCCCTTCTTTTTGCCCTTGCCAGCTGACGTGTCAGATGAGAGTGCCCGTCAAAGCTCCTATACCTCCACCAATTCCCCCATCTCGCCACGTCCACCATCTCGCGTCAGCTCCGCCAATCGACCGCTCTCGCGTGTCGCTTCACTGTCGAAACGTCTCGACTCTCCCGCCAGTTCGCGATCCCGTGTAAGAGTCCACCCAGGGGCACCCAATCTCCTGGTCTACGAGTACGAAGCCTAGTCGATGGAAATTTTCCAAGTGCCTCTGCTCAGTCCCTCCCCCTTCTCAACCCTCTTGATCTCGATCTTGTCGTGACTTCTTGGGTGTTGTCTCTATACTGCTCTCTTGAAAAGAAATCCCCAGACTTCCCCTCTTCTCTTATGCAGACTCAAGTAGAGGCTTGCTTTAACCTAGCCTCTCAAATAACTCCTTTTTCTCCTTCTATCCCTTTTCTCTGCTATTCCTAGCACTGCTGAATAAACAGGAATTGCAATTTTTCCCTCCGGCTTCCTGAACCTTGTTACATTGTACCCTCAACTGCTAGGAAAAGGAGTCAATGTAAAGTGAGTCTTGGCTGAAACGTCCGACAGATGAAAAGATGGATAATGGGGTTTTGAGTGACTCCAGAAGGTCTCTAACTTCCTAGAGCTTGACAGGAATGCTTGAGGATGCCTGCGTTATCCTCTTGAAATGGAACAGTGAAGAGGGCACCAGCGAATGAATTGAGGATTTCCGCATGAGTGCTGAAAATGTACAACCTCTTCATCTTCCTTTTTTGCTGTCGCATCTATTTTTCATCAAAACACAACGCAGCTTGGAGAAACTCGTGGATCAAGGGGACACGGAGAAACAAGAATGCTAACTGGAGGAAAAATTTTTCCACGACCAACCAGAACTAAGGGAGTGTGAGTTGTGCTGTGCTATGCTGTGCCCAGCAGGACTGAAATTTACTTCCGACTGTCTTTTTGCGAGGATTTCTGTGGACTTTCGTGGGGAATTGAATAGTTGGACGTGAACCGTAGCTTTTGCACGGCCCCACAGGAAGTGACCGAATGGATCTGCACCGCTCCCCACACAAACGAAGAGCAGGCACAGTTCTGTAAGGTGAAGCCGATAAATAATGCTTTGGGACTAACCAACAATGTTCCCCACCTTCCTCTGAAAGGTAGGAATCGGAATCAACTTTACATCAAAAGTAAATCGGCAAAAATCGGTAACAAAATAGCGACTCACTCTTGAAGCCCAGTCTGCTTTTATTGGGCCGTTCGCATTCCTTCCCTTTTTGGCACTTCACTGCCTTCGTGCTTAACATATGACAGTGACTATAACTTCTTGACAGGTTTGCCACGCATTACTTCTTAATGAAAGGCGACTTTAGAGGCCACATATTTTAGGTAACTTAATACCAAGTTAGTTTCAAGAATCACCCACCAGACGCAAATCACGAAGAACTTTTAGTTTGAGAAGCCGACTTCATCGATCAACATAGCGTCTCCCCATCACTCAGTAAGCGATGGGGACCTTTGCTGAAGCACCACAATGATTGGTTCATTCAAGGTCAAACGGGACGAATGAAGTTTGGAGGGCCGAAGTGAACTCGAGGAAAGGTAGACAGAAATGGCTACCATTCATACCCAGCATTAGACAGTCCTACGATCAAAGAGGTACAAACAGCTGGGAAATCAAAGTACGACAAAACTGGAGATTAGGAGCGGTCGGTTCTGTTGTACGCTCCTTGGGACAAATTCTCCCATAAAAGCGGTATTCGCAGTTAGTCTGTGTCCCGTTTGTGAAGAGTCTGAATTCGGAATAGTAAACAACCACGGAAGTAAAAAATTCGAGACGCTTTCTCAAACTACACAAAAACATTTTTAATTAAGGAAGGCAAGAAAACCAGACCGACTGCAATTTCCCAAGTGCTCATTCCTGGTAAAAGGCTATGATTACACGAGTAGACAACGGCGCCTATTGCGCAAAGGAAGATCCCATTTAGAAGGCGATCAGCTAATTCGCGCAAATAGACTCATTTTCCTGCTTCAGTGTCGATTTTGCTCAACAGGTGAAGGGAACTGTCACAACTCCAAATCAATCCTCTCGACAGATTGTTGATTTATCTAACCTCTCGAACCGAGGGCAATTTAATAAAAACGCCCGAACTCCCCTGACAGCTGTCAACCATGAAATTTGTACAAGGCGCAAGGAGCTGATTGGTTAATAGTGTTTATTGATAATTGTCAATATTTGATAATTTACACAGTAAGTAAGAGATAAAAAATGACTGTTTCGATAGACTTGGAGGCTGGTTACTCAGTAGAAGAGGGATATTTAAAGGGTTGTCAAAACTAGAATGATTTATTTACTTTTTCCATCCGGTCTGCCAGTCCATTGATCGCAATAGCGAGCCCTAATGGACCAATGAACGACGCGCTCTCGCGATCCCCGTGTGACGCGTACGTGCAAGGCTCGGACTGAGTTATAAAAGTCAGATGTTCTGTTTGGGAACTTTATGGCATTACAACTGAATGGATGCACTATAGGCGATAATTATGATGACGCTAACGACAATCGAGGGCGAGGGTGGCAATAATAGATTCGTTTGTGGATAAGGAATAAGGCTTAATTTATTGGATCGAACACGGGCTGTGATTTGGGACCCAACCTTGGCTGCCAAACATCTTATTCAAATAGGTTTATTTTTCATTTGGACAAAGGGCCTTTCCCTTTAGCTCTAAAAAGTTTTTTTTGGTAGTTAAACAAGTTTATGGCCTTAAGTGAAAGTGTCACAAGCGGCCTGAAAGTTGTTTGATCGGTGAAATTATTACGTGCATTAGTGTGTAAGAGTTTAATGAAAATATGAAGTTAAGATGTTCATGGTTTCCTTTGATTCCAATGGGAATTCAAGTGGAGCCACATCGATGTTACGTGCAACAGGAGGCGAGAAGTTGGCAATCCATGCAATGAGGACTGTGGAGGTAGTACCGAACGAGGTGTCTTATCAACGAAGTATCCCCTGTATACGAGTATTCATGAGTTTGTTTACGCCAAACCCGGGGCATGAATTGATGCTGACAAAGACCAGCAACACGACATCCAAAAAGCCAAACTCTCAAAAGCCTGCCGGAGTGTATGGTTCAGCTGTCAGCTCAGGATTCCCGCGAATCAGTGCCTATCGTATCGAGTGGTTGCGTCCGAACAGTCTCGCATTGCACCAGAGCTAAAGCAGTAGGGTTCAGTCCAATCCAAAGAGAGATCATAACATCAGAGAACTTTTCGACTATGAACCCCTGAATTGTGGGGAAATGGAGATGAGTTGATCATTCATTAAATCCAGGATTAAAACAATTTTCCTTGAATTAGAGGAACAGTGGTCTATATATTGTCTACAACTTTCCCGGCCGCCCTCTTGTGCTAGTTTCACCAATCGGTAGCCTTCACGTACCACCTCTGTATCGAAATGTCCCGCCACCTCCCACCACTTCGCGATCCTCTGTGGGAATGCACCTGGCAGCACTCACTCTCACGTTCCGTGACTACGATGCCGCCGGTCCGTCCCCCCCTCCCCTTCTACAACCCTCTTGATCTTGCCGTGTCCGCTTGGAAGTTTTGTCTGTATTGCTTTCTTGAAATTAAACTCTCTCCTCGTTGGGTAAATTTGGCCCTTATGATGCACCCAGATCACCTTACCCTTCACCTTGAAACTTACAGAACCTAAAATTTTTTTTGAGTGGGGGAAGGGGAGGAACTTTTTAATAAAAAAAGACAAAAAAACCGGCATTTAAACCTGGTGGACGCAGCATCCCCAAGTCACTGGAGTTTGCCATAAAAGCCGCGAAAATGGTGCATAATTTTTCATCATCTGGGCTAGAATGAGCACCTCCAGTGTCACTCAGGGCGATGGAGGGTGCGGCAAGAGGGGAGGGATGGGCAAACTATTTTCTCACTTATCTTTTCAACTACCCGAATGATTTATAGGGTAGAAAAATGCAAAAATAGCGAAAAAAATTACCCCAAATGACTGCGGCATAGGGTGGGAACAGAATGTCATTGCTGTTCCAAACTAATGAAAGAGGCAACTTTGATCAAATAGTGTGGCAAAAGAATGGTTACTTTTCATGGAAACGTTTACTCCTTTCGGTTTATCAGAGAAACAGGTCAGTTTAATGCAATGGTTGCTATTAAAAGGTGAGAAATTTATTCTATAAATCGCATTTAGTGCAAAAGGACTTCGTCCTCAAGAGATCCCGGCAAATCTGTCCCTCCAACGCGATCCTTCTCTCCATCTCATCCTAATCAAAATGTTGGCCTTCTATTGAAGCTCTCTTATGACAGAGTGGACAACTTTGACTGTTTTATTTAAAAGAGAAGGTAATTTTCGCTCACCTTTCAGTTGCATTGAGTCGACTGACTCCATGTGCCCAATATTTAGCAAGGAATTCAGTGAACAATAACCTCAGCAGGCCGTACACAAAGGATGCACAGGCTTGTGAGATTGAGTGATGCCCCAGAAAGGCGGTGCGGTCTTTAGCTTAACGAAAGTCAGCTAGCAAACAAACCAGCAGCCCCTGAAAATGGTCTCTCCTAACAGACGCAAGTCCAAGTCCGTCGTCTCATCCCCTGCAGTGTTTGGTATGGGGAAACGCTACCGGCAGGACCCTCCCTCGCAGGTAGAATTAGATACTCGCAGACGTGAGGCTGGGGCAAATTGAAATCACATTGGACTTAAAACAAACGGAAAGCACACACTGACAGAACGACACCTGCTTGTGCACACACGTAGACAGTCACATGTCCCTAGGAGTTGCAACAAGTAAATGCACCAAACTACACCGAAAGCGGGAGGGAATTTACTCATCGCCTAAGAACTTATCCATAAAATTTATTGAAAAATTTATCTAAGCATGCTTTTCAGCCATTTAACAGTAAAGATACTTTACACAAGTAAGTAATACGTATTTCACAAACAATTTTGTCCGGTGCGCACGGGTTTAGGAGTGGTCCATGGCCACAGGAAGGCTGGAGGATTTGCGATTTTCTGAATCAAGGGACGAGGAAGAGGAAGAGGAAAAGCCGAACATTCGGATCACCCCTTGGTCCCGATCGTACTTTGCTTCGCTAGAGTAGGTGAGCAAATAGTGCTTCGGATGCCAAGCAAGAACGAAGGTGGCTGCCGCCTGAGTACCCAGACGGTAGACCTGTTCACCTACAATACAAAGAGATTTTATCAACGCTGACTGGCATGAACCTTCTCGTCCAGTCGTGCGACTTTATTCGATTCCTTTGGTCTACAGCGTCGACTTGTCACTTTAAACGGTTCTGTTGAAATTTCGTGCAGAAAAGAAAGCGGCTGTAGAAAGAGCAGAAAAAGCCCTCTCGAAAAAGCTAAGAATTACGAGAAGTTGACAAAAGAATGCCTACATAGAAGACACAGGGGAACCAAGCATGACACGGGTCAACTATGACAGGCCCATCCGATAAGGAGTACTCACTACGAGTCAACTTATAAAATTAACTAAGGGTGACAAAATTTGAGGCAACACAGACTAGAAGACCAGCATTTTCACGGTCCAATACCCACCTGTCTCGACACAACCAATGTCAATGAAGTGATCCTCGCTGGCAGAAGCGATTAGTTGGCTGTCGTGCGAAAACCCCAGAGCTCTAACCGGCCACTCCAATCTAAAAAATGGAGAAAATAAGCGCGAAATTGCAGTGTTGGTGGTAAAAGATAGCTAAGTAGGGAAAACACACCTAGAGAGCGTGCGAAGACACACAAACTCATCGGAGTCCCACAAGGAAACGAGAGCATCAGCGCTGCCAACAGCAAAATACCCACCAGAGGGGGAAAATTGAAGGCACATTGCATTGGACGGGTGTGCTTGAAGGATGGTTTCACGTCGCATTTCACCAGGTTTTCCACTTTAGTTTAAAAAGCCAAAAAGTTTAAGAATTTTTTCATAAAAAAATAAAGAAAGAAGAGGCCAGCACACCTGTAGACGAGAATCCCACCGTTCCCTGAGGCAAGAAGCATAAGATCACTAAACGGCTTCCAAGAAAACTCATTAATTTCAAAGCTGAATTGCTCGGATTGAATGGTCTTCAGATCGGAGCGAACATCCAGCCAGGTAATCTAAGAAGAGTCAAAATAAGCATCTAGGCATCATACGAGATCATTTTTGTTTCCAACTGCAATCGTATGCCCGTCTGGAGACCAAGCGACGTTAATATTTTCGCCTTTAAGCTGGGCAGTAGTGGTGCGTTTAGAACGACAGTCCCACAGGCGAACAGTTCCATCCGCCCCAACAGTCGCAAGCGTGTCATTGGCAGAGGGATGCCAAGCCAGTTGGTCGACGCTGTCAGTATGACCTCTGAAGGTTTGGAGTTTGCTCTTACAACTTTAGACGGCTTATATGTTGAGAAAATACCAGACGAGTTGAATCCAGAGAGTAAATATTTACGCATTTGTCGGAGGAGGCTGAGGCAAGTTTGGTACCAGATGCATTCCACCCTAGAGCGTGAATTTTTCCCCGTAGCCTGGAAACTCCTTAACGCGATTGTTAAATCCAAAGTGCTGTCTTAAAGTTTGGAGCCCAGACTTATTCATTGCAATGTTCAAATTGTCGCGTGAAGACGGTCAACAAAGAATCAAGCGGGCAACTCGATTTCTAAAGTCAAAGACTGATGTGGTACATTAAAACAGGCATATTCATAAAGCCACAGCGTAATGAAAAACAGCAGATGTTCAAAAGCAACCCAAGGCAAAAAATTCTAAGAACTAATTCAAAATTTTAACTTAAGGTAAAATGAAGGCTGATTATTGTTTGTTCTAAAAGTTACAGCTATATTGTAAGGAATCGTAATTAATTTGCGTTAGTTAGAAGCGTAACGTTTCTTCACTTTCGTGCTCGACAAAACTTTTGCCACTATAATGGATTAACACACCAACTTGCTCCGAGTTTGACAGTATGAGTTACTTTGTGCTCATATTGGAACTAAAATTGTTGACCAAAATTACCATATTGAAATAGCTGACGTGATCATCTGACCCTCCCGCTATCAATGGTTAGTTTCTACTTTACTTTTGACCTGTCACCGCTTAGCCCACATGCAGTTTTGCGATGCTTCATCTGAAGCAAGGTTGGTGTCAGCTTTTCTGAGCTTTTGTTGCTTGAGATGTACCACGGAGATCCAAAGACTTTCCCCTGATATTCTTTTTAGTTTTGAGTTTGCTGTGTCTTGGAAATTGGTTATAAGGAACTCATGTTGATATGCGCCCAAAATTTTTGTCTACTTAATGTTCTGGTTGACTATTTCAGGTTGAAGAAATAATTCCGCCTCCTTTTAGGTGACCCTGAGCCGGTGGTAAATCCAGATAAATTCACGCTTTATGACTTCAAATTTTGTCCTTTCTGCCAACGGGTTCGTTACACCCTTGATTATCACCGAATTCCGTGAGTTTCATTTGCATTAAACGCGTGGCTTTTCGCTTATGATCAAGCACCACATTTTTGGAGCAGGTATGATCGTGTACTGGTTAACCTTATCAACAAACCCGATTGGTTCCTTCGGTTGCATCCCGAGAGTAAGGTTCCGCTACTGCGATTTCGTGGAGAGCGACTAGTCGAGTCCGATTTGGTGATGCGCTTCGTTGATCAGTTTAATGGCGAACCAGAAACCAGTTTGTTACGCGTCTGTGGCGAGGAAGCCTTTCGCAACTCACTGTCTCTCTCTGCTGAGGCAAGTTGCGTCTTCGTTTCCAAATGAAATAACTCTAACAATCTTCTTTTCCTTCCTTGATGGCTTGCTTAAAAACTGATTTTGAACTTTAGACTATCTGAAATAATCCGTTCCTTTCAAATGAGTGCTGGTAGATTGGAGTTTTGCGCGTTTCCCCACAGGAAACTTAGTCTCTCACCACATGCACATACTAATCGTTCCATGAAGGGCGGTGTTTGAGATAGGTCACAGCATATATCTTATCCACTACTGCCTACCACTTCGGCACAACAGCACCCCTTTCAAACTCTACCTGGTTTTGTTAAAATTTATTAGCTGAAGAGGAGTATTATAGAGGGAATGACTCAACCACCCCTCTTTATCCTCCTTTTCCAGCTGGCGCGACCACGATTTCGAGTTGCTTACTGCCTTGACGCTTCAGCTGCTGACGTGGACGAGTTCGTCGCAGCTTGTGGCAAAATTGAAGCAGCTATAAAACAGCCCTACCTTTGTGGTATGCATCTGTTCTTTTTCACTGTCTAATTGAATATCATCAAGAAAAACAATTAATGCGCTTCACCTTTACCATGAGACTTTGACCACTGAGGTTATAGGGGCTGGAAAAGCTTACAAATGTGCCTATTCTGCGTTGTGGAGTGTTTCAGCTTGTGTTTTTGCATCGCAATCAGTGTCAGATTGCAGCATACCTCAATTTACTGTACCTAGTTGAAGCATCTCGAGTTTTCCATGAAGCTTTAATAAGTCACGCTGGATGTGATGCTGTAGAAATAGAAGAGTCCTCGTAGTTCGATGTGCATGAAAATATGGCCTGAGCGTTCCCGCCGGTGCTCCTTGTGGTTACCCTTTGTCTTTGGTCGTAGGTAGCCATCGCTGTAGTCATGGCCGGGACGGCAGGCTTCCATGCGGAACCAAAACCTAGAACACACGTGATGATGTTGAATAGCTAATTTATTTACTTATTTGAGGAAAAGAGCTTGCCAACTTCCCTGGCTTCCCAAAATCTGTTTTTGTGTTCTCTTACCGGCTTTTGATACCTGCAGTTGCAGTGAATCGTGTGTTGCAAACAAGTTTTTGAGTTTAACACATTAGGCATGGGAGGATATTTTGGTCGGAAAGCAACTGCGATTTTTGATAGCTTTTGATCAGCACCAGTTGAATCGTAGTGGGCTAGCTGAACCTTGCAAATATGGGTGCCACAGAAAACAGACAACTATTTATGCGCTCTTTTACTTATACTGGAAATTATTACATTTTCATTAATCCAAATCCTCCTTGATAATGCCACACTCACTTTTCATTACTGCCCCTACCTTTTATCTTAATTTTATTTGGTAAAGAAGACGTTGGATGAGTTTGCTGCCTATCCAGCCTGATGATTTCCGGATTTTTAGTAGTGGAATATGGGATGCAATGACATGTGCTACAGTGCTGGATGGTTCTTTCGATTGTTCTCTCACTTGAAAGAGCTTGGACTTGTAGATGACGGTTAATCAAAGCCCACCAAATAGTGGTTCCTCCTTAACGTACGCTGCTGAAGCGTGCACTTTCTACATGGTTCGTCGACTGACGCACAAGTCCGTATCCGTCCGTCCATTCGGTCGCCCAACTGGGCTTCGCAATACCACCTATCCGTCCCTCAGTGTATCCTCTCATCCATCTGAAGTGCATACGTTTGACTGGAGTTCATTCAACCATTATTACATCCATGAATCCTAAATTCACCCGCGTATTCATTATTTCACCCTAGATCCATCTCTTCATTCCTTGCTTAATCATCGTCCATCCTTCCGTGGTAAATAAGGCTAAGTTTGAGATCTAAAGAAGCACTTTATGGGTGCAGTGTCAGATATCGTTTGACGGGACTGCGAGAGAATACTGCTTTCCTTCCAGGTGACAAAGTCAGCCTAGCCGACTTGGCTCTGGTGCCTTTCCTCAACTACTGGCACTACACCATGCAGCGTCTCACCGATCTCAAGGCAAACACAAAAGAGGAAGACATCTTCACTGCCTTTCCAAAGCTGCATCAATACCGTGAGATGATGTTGTGCCAGCCCTACGTCACTGCTACCGCCTGTGATGAGAACGACTATGCCAAATTTGTCCAATTCTGGCGTGCCAAGGATACAAATGCGAGCTTTTAGTTATTTCTTGAGTCCTTCTCCTCCTCCTCCCTCTCTATTTTGCAATGTTGTTACTCATTTGGATTATATTTTGCGCTTTTAACGTTGACATGTGATATGTTGTTATTTTTTTGTCGCCAGTCAACTATTCCACCTTGTTGTTGCTTCCGTTGTTACTTCGTGGTGCTTCTGGTGATTGAAATAAACATGTCCCCTATTTTCTCCACATGGGAGTTAAGTATTTTTCTCCCCGCTTGTTTGTTTGTTTCAAATGTTTTGTTTTCACCCTTAACACCGAGTTTGGTGTGCGCTAACTAACATCTGAGAGAGTTGGATGGATGTAGGTGGATAGGAGAGGAAGGCTCCTAACATTTTGGTTTCAGTGCTAACTCGGAGGCCACTGCTTTGTCTCTAGTCCTACCCACTTCCATTTCTACTGCGCTTCAACCTTGAAGACTTCCATTCCGCATGTGATTGTCTACTACAGCGAATGGGAGGCGGCAGCCACTAATTGGGGAAGTAAGAGGCAAAAGAGCTCGGAGGATGGAAGTCAAGAGAATTATGATGCAGCACTTTCACCGCTCATAGTCCGGTGGTGGTGAGGTATGTGGCAAGCTCAAGGAAGATCAGTTTGTCGGTGTGCATCTCCACAGTGCACGTGAAGAAGGTTAAGAAGAACAATAGCCAATTAATGGTCTTTGAGCGCCTGTTATCAGTGAGGGCATTTGTGAACATTTAACTCAGTAGCTTAGCTTACACCACCTCTCAGGCTGACGTTGACATCGACGAATGCCTCCTGCAACATGGTCGTCCATTGTGGTGTGTCCATGTTGCAGTGGTTCATCATCAGACTGCCACTTTAGAGGTCCTGGAGTGACGAAGCTGACGGTCCGGAATAGTAAGGGAACCATCCGAGACACTAAACAGCTAGGCTGACGTTGGGCTGTTATTCATGTTTCCACAAATTGCAAGAAGCTTCGGCTGCATCAAATTCCTTCGTCTCCATTTGGCTCAGTAGCAAATAGTAGGCATTCTTTACTATTCCTCTCCTTTATTTCAATTTATGCAAGAATTTTTTTTAACCTCAAGTTCCACTCGTTAGAATATAATTTTTCGGTCGGATTCTCCTTTCCCTCTTCAAATAAGCCTTTTGAAGGGGGCGGTTTATTTTTTTGCCCAAACTCGGAGATGTTTTGCCATTACTCCAGTAAAACACTTTCACCCTCCCTCCTCCCCCTTTCAGGAGTCGCATCTTGGGCGTTGGTTGCGCTCATTCCTGCACACTAATGGACTGACGTCTAATGTCCCATAATGCGCTTGTTTTTTACAACCTAAAACATTACCCTACCAGTTTATCTCCATCAAAAAAATGAATGAAATGAAATAAAACTACAACGCATTTAGGGTGAACGCAAGTCTCCCTGTACGGTGTTGGTGGCTTCAAAGCGTCCACACGACCTGGGATTTTGTTGTCTCCGTGCGTGGCCGCGAATGGACCAACCGGGCGTCTTTCGACACCACGTCTGGGGACGTCGTCTTGTCGGTGACGATGCGTGCTCCTTTAATCAGCTCATTCTTCTTGTCCTTGCCCATTCGCCCGTAGCGAAGGTGGGTCAAACAAGTGAGTTCAAGAGGTTTCAATTTCGGTCAATACAGAATGCCTCAAGCCTTGAAGGCTCCCATGTGGTGGTCGGGAACGAAACGCCAAGTACTTCTGTTGTAAATGTATGGAGGTCAAACTGTTGCCTTGCCTTGTGGAGGTTTTTAAACCTGGAAGTATGGACAAAGTGGGCACTGACTGACAGAACACAGTTTGAGAAAAGGTCAAATTACGACCTTGACGCCATAAATGTTTATCAATTATCCCTTCTTAGTGCTCCTAAATGCGGATGAGCTAGAGGCTAGAAGTGAAATGGAGCATTGAATGTCATGAGTGTGTACAAATGATCCATTCAGGTGGAATTTGTAGCCACGCGGCGTCTGGGGATCACCTCAGTTATGGGACGACGACGAGGGAGTCAGGCTCCAAACTACCCTCTTAGAGGTCAAATTGGATAGGAATTATACACAAATAAATAGAAAAAATAAGTGTTAGTCATCCGTTTTGCAATTTTAGATTGTACTGGAGTTCCAGTTCTCCTGCCAGGAATCGAAAAGGCAATTCAGGGTAACATCTCGTGCCTTATGCCTGGCTGCAGGCATGCCACTGTCTCCCCGCTGGAGGCCAAGTCATTGTAAGTGTAGCACCTCGACCCTTTGAGTTTGGGTGGTACTGTGTACGCCACGAGCATATTTCAGGATTCCAGGGTTACATCACCTCCACGGCAGGAGCTATTTCTTGATATCACCCGCATGCTTAGTATCGATTCTCCCGACGATACTCCCAGTGTTGTAGTTCATGATGTCCCTTCGACGAGCTTCTCTATGGGTAACATTCAGTCCTGGACGCCTCACCACTCTATGTGTTTTTTGAGATCTAGGATCTCTTCACAACAAGATGAGAGGTAGCTGTGAATCTCATTCATGGAGAGACGCACCTCAGTGCGATGGCGTGGAATCAAGAACCCTCTCCTTCAATTCCATTAAAGTTTTCATCGAAGCTGCTTGCCCAAACATTTGTTTCTTTCCATCTACAGAAACTGGCCATTCTGCTCCACGGATGATTCTTCGGATTCACCATTCTATCCGTCCACAAAATCTGCTGCTTTTGCAGCACTCTGGATCACCTTTGATGCTAGAAGTCTCCTTTCCGGCCTTCACTCAATCACCTCCAACAATATCACAACCTTGAGGGACCGATTCGGCGATCTTCCATTCCTATTAGTTCAAAATCTCTCACTGCAATCTCCTGTCTCTCCTCCTCCTCATCCTCATCATTCCACAAAACCTCCAGATGCAATTCCCCCACACACGCCTTCCAAATCAGGGTTGTGGAATTCCATCAAGTACGTTCTTTGGCTCTTACCCTCTGCTCAATTCTCGAAAACTCCGTCCTTTCGTCCTTTCCTTCAGGCCATGGCTCATCAAAGCGGTCAACAAAAGCTACACTCTTCACCTTCTCAGTCGACATTTCACAAGCCGTAAAACAGCCCTTCCAACCCTCCTCATTCTTCCTTTTGCTCTTCAATTGATCCTCTGCCTCCTACTTGCCTTGGTGTTCTATCTTCCCACCTTTTCGCCCTCCTCCCAGCGGCTGTGTCACATCTACAGTCAGTCAATGGATCAACTCACCCTCCTTTCACAATCTCTTCGTGCCAAGAACATCTCCAACTTCAATGGAAGTTGTCTAATCCTGCATCACCTCAACAGGAATCCGCAGATTTGCTGCGCTGAGGAAGGACCCAACCAGCAAACGCCAACAGACGTGCTGAATTCTTTCACTGTAGTAGCGCTGGGCTCTCTTAGACATGGTTGTGTCTTTGAACTTGTTGCATCGTCAACTGACTACTTTGCTTCGGAACTGAACCGTCTCCTCATTTGGTTGGGCTCCTCTGAACCTGCCGGCTGGAAGATAAATCGAAATCTTGCCCTTCTCATGAG
Organism: Taenia crassiceps; assembly: GCA_023375655.1. Lineage (NCBI taxonomy): Eukaryota > Metazoa > Platyhelminthes > Cestoda > Cyclophyllidea > Taeniidae > Taenia > Taenia crassiceps. Next base: position 621,195 of record JAKROA010000013.1, read on the forward strand.
TCGATTCTTCATCTCCCACGTCGCTGCATGGCGGATCTACGTCCGCTTCATCATTCATATCTCTTCCAGTGCCTTCCATTGGGTTTATTACGTGTTTTTCGTTACTTTCCACGTCGAAAAATTTCATCTTGTTGTTCTCCTCCTCTCAGAAGCATTTCTAGGAGTTTATTTGAGCAGCAGTAGCTGGAGACACAATCTTGTTGACCTTTTCTCTTCCTCTATCCGACTAGCTGCTGCGTTGGTAATCTGCTTCTGCTTGGACTTCTTGGTTCTGGCTACTCTACACCTCGCATGTTTCTATGTCTATACTGTTCGGTAGGTTACTTAACTTGCAGAAAACACTTCGATTTCGTAGACTTTTTAGGTTTCAACTACTCGCTGTTGCTGCAAGTTGGCGACTGTGTCGATCGGGTTCAAAGTGGAATCCCCTTCGGGGTCGTGTTGACACGATTCCCCAGAATGATGACATTCCCCCAGTGGTGCCGAGTGCAGTTCTAGTGTTAGAGGGAACAGAAGGCGAGGAGGAGAGCGTTGAAACTGCGCCTATGCCTTCCGGTCAACTACGACATTTGGATCGGGTGTTTGTGGCGACGTTTCTTGGAGTTGCGACGGGACTGTGCTTACTACCAACCACGGTGGCTTTCTACGCCGTATTTTCCATAGTGAGTTTACGAATTACCAAAATTGTGGAAGTATGCCACATATTCCACCAGAGTTACGCATATGTGACGCCTCAATTTTCTTGTTTGAGTGGTTGTGGTTTATTCCACTGTTTGCATCCACCGATTCGGTAGTATACTTGTTAGTTTTGTAGTAGAATAGTAAAACACTTGGGCTGTGGTGTTCAATTCTTCTCCAGGAAGGATCTCCTGGTAGTGGACGTGTTGAGTGTGCAAACCGATTGTTCGGGTTTATTTTGTAGATCTACATTGCCCTGGTCTGTGTGAAAGCCCTTCTTACTCGCATCGTCTGTGGGATTCTGGCGTTTCCACTTGGAACTGTTGTTGCTTGGAGTCTGGACAGCTGGTCTACTCGAAGTAGGTCACGTATTATTAGTCTTTCTCAAATGGAGGCTACCCCACCGTTCAACAGTACTCAGCTATCGAATGGCATGGTTAACCTTCCGTAGTGTCTGTAAACATCTGCTGTCCATTTGTGCTTACATCTCCTTTTTCACCCTTAATTAGCCAGCCTCGTTATCAAATCGCCAATTTTGGATTCTGTTCGTGTTCCGTTCCTTTCTATGGAGGTATGGGCGTATGCTTCTCTATGCTGCTTACCTATGTACACAGTGAACATTCGGTTGATTTTCTGCATTTTTTAGCTGGTTAGAGGAAGCCTAAGAGATTCTGTGAAGCGAAATTCTCTATTTGATACAAAAGATTTATTTGGGAAACGATACAGTGCGGGCAAGGTGCTGAAAAGTCTTGTTTGTGCCAACTTGCTTTACCCCGTGTCGGAGAACTGATTTTTTACGGACAATTTCCTCTGTTTTGTCTTGAGGTTCTTTTAATAAAAGCAATTTCCGGAAGACTGGTTACCCTCTGCTGTAACTTTACTGGTACTGAGAACGGGACGGGTGAACCAGTATAGGAACCCCTGGTTCATAGGCTGCGTTCATAGAGTTGGCACGATCCATAGAAATGGTACCTTAATTAGCGTCATTATTGAAATTATTTGGCGCTTTGATTAGTCATTTTGGAAGACAGTCAAATAAAAGAACTGGTGAGGAAATTCAACAAATTTCAGTCAAGATTAAGTGCCTGTGGTTTAGGCACACGATGCATAATTACTTCAAGGCTAGTTTGTTAAAATTGTTTACAATTTTTAGCCCTGCGAGCGATCAATAAAATTAAAGAAAAATCTTACTAGTTCAAGATAAGTTGATGTTTCGGCAGGATCCCTGTTGGCCAATAAAAATCGACCCCTGTCGCTTATCCGCCCACTTAGTCGTTTTCAATGGCATCTTTTAATCTGGTAATTTGTTGCAAATTTATCAGTCTTCCCGATTCGATCTGTGCATTCTGATCATATACCACTGTGTCCTATGAACATAGCGTAAACGCTTGTCAACGTGCGTTTGCGCCGTTTGCCTCAGTAGTGGATAATGTTCCTCGAATAACTGAATCGCCTTAAATGTTATCTCCTAATTGTCAGCACACAGCATATGCGATTTACGAGGTGTTATTATTCTTTGTGCTCTAACAAACTTTTCAAAGATTTGCGTGGCTCTTTAGACTTCTTAGCAGAAGTGAATCCATTTAGTGACCCTTTCTTCGGGTATTTCCTAAACGGTTTGACCTCAAAGCCCTTACTCTTGTAAACGTTTCTAGATTCGTGGGCTTTCAACCACTATTGCCTCTCGCGCCATCATTCGTGTGAGTTTCTGAAAATTCTGCTATACATTTCTTCATGTTGCCCTCAGTTTTGTCCTTCCGTAGCCTCCAACTCAGTGTTTCGGTGTTGACGGCCGCTACGCTACTGCTCTCTACTCCGCAGCCATCAAGTCGAAGAACCTCGAAATCGTGGAGAAGGACCTTCTCAAACTCGCAAATATCCTCGCGACGGATGTCAGGTTGAGTCAGTTTTGCCATGATCCAACCATTAAACGGCACGTCAAAGTTCAGGCTTTCTCCAATGTGCTGAACAAGCTTGGTCTGTCCAAACAAGCCTTCAACATGCTCCGTAAGTTTGTCCCGCCTTACCTGATTTTCTTGCAGAAATCTTGGCACAAAACGGTCGCCTTAACATCCTTTCAAAGGTTCTGGCCACTTTCGAACAGATTATGGCTTCACATCGTGGTGAAGTGTCCTGTGTTGTGACCACTGCTAAGGCCTTAGATCGTGCCACAGAACGCGAGTTGACAAGTGCTTTGGAGCAATTCCTTGAACCCGGTCAGAAGCTACACCTCTCGCTTAAGGTAGGTACTCGTGGGCCATCTCTGTCCCACATCAGTAGCACTAGGTTGGTGCTGACGTGTACTTCCACCTTTACAGGTGGATCCGGAGCTCATTGGTGGCATGGTGGTCAGCATTGGAGACAAGTATGTCGACATGTCGATTCTACGAAAAGTGCGCTTTTACAAGGCGATTTTGGACCAACCGGTGTAGGAAGCCTTGGTGTTGTTGAAATGGTCTAGGTTTCATAGCTGCAAATAAAGTTGAGAAGTTCGATTTATCTTTTTTTGACTAGAAAATTGGAGCATTTCGCTGGCGATGGAGATTTTTCTCTGAGATATGATGAGTGTCTACGAGAGCGTGTTTCGTGTTTTTGGAGCCAAGAGTTCTGGTGCGAGTCAACTTCTCGTCGCCTAGGTGTACTACCTCGAAAGTTAGCATTAAGAAGGTGGCCCGAAGGCTTCTCAGGACTAGACGGTTTGGCCTGCGTTGTGGACCGTGAATGACGTAATGGAATGAGATCGGGTCTCTGCAAGTGAAAATTCTCTCTTGTCCGGTTGTTTGAAATGAGTAATTTTTTCAATATTAGTAGTTGCCGTCTGGTGCATGCGAACTAGCGTTCCCGCGAAACCTTTACTTGTGCATGCTACTCGTTTATATGAGTAGCGGGTTCCGGTTGGGAGTTGGGCGGTTATTTGATTCCCAACAAATGGAGTAAACGCGTGACACGCGCCCTTCACCGCGTCATGATGGCAAGTCTTGTAGGGGCATGTGTTGACTTTGACGCATGGAGGTAGATTTGGGATGACGTCTGGTAGGAGCTGCGATTTTCCACCTTTTTGGTCAGTGACGGTTGGATCAATGACAGTCGGTGCCACAGTTAGGTCAGTGAAACTTGGACAGCTCAAGAACTTATCAGGGTTGGCGATTTTGATATGTCGCCTATAAGCATCACGACGTTGACCACAAACACCTACCCCTAGTTGTGCGCAGATATGACCAGCAAATGTGCGTTTTTATTATCCGCAGTGAAGGCTGCTGTTATCATTGGGGTGCATTTTTAGCTTCAGGCGCCATCAAGTCACTGAAAGGTAGCTACTATTTAACCGCGTAATAGGCGCAGTCAAGTTCGACTACAACACGCTTCAGCACTGCATCTCAGCAGCTCAAGTCCACTCCGGAGCCGTAATGAGGCACTGTGGGAGGATGTTTTATTACTAGCCTACGGAGGAGTTAAAGGGTTGTAGGTAGTGGGGCAGGATGGGAGAGCTACGCTCCACCCGGGCAGAAGTAAGAAACGGGTGATCAAATTGGCATGCAAAATGCATTGAGTCTGACTCCTGGCTCCCCCTTTGGTCGCCCCGGTTGCTTCCCTGTGAACGGTGCCTCAAGCCACTCAGGAGTCGGCAGCGTGGATGATGTACCGATTTTCTGAATGGAAGGGGCGTTCGGTAGCCGTGGCAGTGGTGCATTTTGATGGATCTGTTTTACAAATTGGAGGTTTCACCTTTTTTTAAAAAGTATCCCTCTCTGTCACCAATGTAGCGCTTTAGAGCTTCCCAATTTGCGTACTGAAGGTCCAGGAAGTCATAGGAATGGATGCTGATGGTTTCAGTCCTCTCTATTGAATTCAATCTTAGCGCTGATAAGGCTATCCACACGGATCGAGGCTTCTTTGGAACAGCTCGCTAACGGCGAGACGAGGAGCTGGCGAAAATCAAATGCGGGAAAGTGAGCGATGACAGGTATTTTACAAAATTCCACAAAGGACAGGATGCTACCACAGTGCAACTGACCCTGAGATGGCACCAACTTTCTTGATCGCTTAAAACACGGTGCAAATCCGAGTCTGCCACTTCGGCATCAAAGTAATTCTGCAGTAATGCCGGTTGATAGATCCTAGTCACTTGACTCAAATACCAATCTGTCATTGGGGGGCTTCGCATTGGTAGTCTATAGTAGTCACAGTAGACCGCGACTCACCATCGGACGACGCGCCTCGCCCGCGTACCCAAACCCTCAGCTCCCATCGCTTCTGCGGTTACACCATATGAGCCGTGGGAGACGAAGTTTCACAACGTCGCCTACTCAACGTCTCCAAGGATAGGAGGGAACCACGGGGCAGGGGGATTGCACACTTCCCTCCAGGTTCTCTACCACATGCTCTACGCGGATACTCACCCGCTTCGGCACTGAATTAAACGTGTTTCACCAATTAATCGCATTCAATTCTCATCAGGCAGGGAGTGGACTGTGGCTTTTCCCTACGCAATTGCTTTGAGTTTTCATATGTTTTGGCCTCAAAGGTTGATTAAAGTGGTTGTAATACGGACATACTACTCAATTACATTTCAGTTACTTGGGACTTCAAAGCATTCCTTGCGCCCCTCTTTAAATGGTGTTAGTACACGTTGTTCTACAATAATTTGTTTCGTGTTTGTTCCCTTAACCCCTCGAACAACTTACCACTAGTAAATAAACTCGTTTGGCTACTCACAAAGAAGGGATGTTGTTTAACGCCCTCATTTGAAATTAAATGTGACAAGCAGTGAGTTGCCAGTTGCTGTAATTGATGAAGCAGTACCAGTAACTGAGCATCCCTATCCCCCACCCGAACCCGTACACTACAACACCATCTACTTAGAAGACGTAGCGCTGATGGTGATGAATTGCAACCTACAGATGGATTGAGATTAGTTGCTGCAAGTGGAGAAAATGGCAAGCGTATGCATGAGAGGGATTTGTGTCACACTTGATGTTTAAATAGCACTACACTTAAGTGGAGCGAGCGTGCGGTCGTGGTGGAACTACTTGCAGCAGCACGCACCTGTTGTAAGGAGGTTCAGTAGTGACGTTGCCATCAGTTTGGATGAGAGATGCTATTGGTTGTGCGTAGTTGGAGTGAATTAAGTAAACAAAATTAACCCTCCCATGCATGAAGACGCATAAAACCGGACTATTTTGCCTAGAAAAAGTGTCAAGTATGTCACCGTAATAAGGTACTCGTCTGGGTCCTTGACAACATGGACGGCGCCTCAACTTGAGCCTTTCTAAGGAAAAAAATTGATTACTACGGCTCTAGTGCTTTCAGTAGTCTTGAGTTGCTACCAATTGCCATAGGCATTTTTATTTGGCCATTCCCTCTTAGCTCAGATGCAATTAACTACCTGTGTCACGTATATGCGTGATCGGTTGAGGGAATTTGACTTGTCGCATATGTGTGGCACTTGCAGTAATCACTTAAAGCGAACGCAATGCTACCTGAGTTCTTTCTAATGCCCATATTTTAATAAAAGATAGCCATATAAAATTGTCAAAAGAATGGCTTTCTGATAAAGAAATGTATATATGCAGGAAGTTAGAAGAACCATTTAAAAGGGCAAAACACTGCTACTAACCGGAGGATTGAGCAGTAAATTTACATTAAACACCATGAGCGATTCTAGTGCTATGAATGGCATTCTTCAAACCATTCAGTGCCATTGTTGACCTACCCTTTTCCCATTAGATTGCCTAGTTATTAAGGCACTGTTGTGACTTGTCACATATGTGTGACGCCTGGTGTTGCCATTTGAGGCAAATACTACACTGATTGACGCTTGAAAAATGTCTATATTTTACAAAGCAAAGTAAAATGAATCTGTTAAAGTAACTGTATCGTGACCCAAAAAAGGTCTGCACAAATAACAGCAAAAATGATTAAAAAGCGTAACTTGCTACTGATAAAAACAGTTTGAGTAGCAGCTACGCCTCAGGGGCCTCCTGCAATTTGCGAGCTTTGAGCAGCACCTTCCTGTACCTCACTATAGAAATTAAATCTCTTTGTGCCTTCATAGGATTTCTAAAATGCTTCTTTGCTGACTTGCCAGATTACCAAAGCGGTGTAAATTGGAGGATGAATGGTTGGACAGGGAAATTGATTTGCCGTATTATACACACTTCACTTCCATCTGGTTTTTAAATGTTCTTGCATTTTAATAAAACATCATGCTATTAAGTCGATAGAAATGCGTTCCTAACGTGCAAATTGGTCTGTCAGTGAAATCAATGAAGTGATTTGCAACTGTAACACACTACTGATAACTGAGGGGTTAAGAAGCAACTTTACTGTAAGCTCGTTGGGCTGTTTTCAGGCTATGATTAACACACGTGTATAGCCTATTACTAAAATGAATCCTTTATAGGCTTGACATGGACATTAAAACCAATTCTAATATGATAACTCTCAAAGCGTTATCAATGCTTGTGAAGTGTGTGTGAGGCTTGTGGTAATCACCTGGAGTAGGTGTAACAACGTTTGGTGTTTTACAAATATTCGTACGCTTTGCAGAATGGAACGATATTTACTTAGTCAAAGGAACAGTATTTTGGCCCGGACTAAAGTCTACAAGTAAAAGTGTGTGCAGTAACCACACGGCGTATACTTAGCGCAATTTAGAATCTATACACGGCATTTAAATATGCTTTACTATTAGAGTTCCCCCTCCGACTACTTCTGTACGATTTTAAAACTACTCATTTTTTATCACAATGCCAGATCGTCGTAGTGATATTAATCGGAGAGAGTGGATGGGCAGGCACACTGGCTTGACACATATGTGTGACGCTTGCAGCATAGCCTGATTTTTTTGCAATAGGTCGCATTCAGAAAAAGGCAACAATGTAGAATCATTAAAAGAACGATTGCTTGATGTAAAAATGAATCTATCTGAAAAACGATTTGTATGCATGACTTGCTACTGATAATAAAAGTGAGTAGCAACTTCCAAATACGCCTAATGCAATGCTACACAGTACATACATATTATTGAAATTAATTTTCCAAAGACTATCAGACCCCTTCTTCTCTATAAACTTGCCAAATTGTCAAAACGATGTCAATCAGAGAGGCGAGACATAGATGGGCGGGCAAATTGAGTGAAGAGGAGAGGGGGGCAGGGCCTTATAAATAGTAACCCACTAATCAAAGTGCGACATCAAACTCCTACTCTTCTTTTTTGGTGCTCCAGGCATGCCAAATTTGCTGATAAACTCTGATTTTTAAAGCGGTTCCAAATTCATTTCTCCCCTCTATTTTTCTGCAATCTATTTTCACCAGTTAAAGTGAAACAGTTAGATATCATTATCTGTTGGTAAAAGGGGGAACAACTTCATCTTATCCCTACTTAGAGGTGTAACCTTGTGGAGAGAAGTCGTCTGACAACTGAGAAGCCACCAAAACAAGTATATCCAGAGATATGGGGTCATGTCAAAGCAACGTGGGTGGGTTGCTGTGAAATAGGGTGCCTGCTGTGGTGGGACTGTAACGCTCCAAGACTTCTCCTTAAAGAAGGAGAACCTGGAGGCCACTGGCATGACTCGGAGGACAGGCTACCCGGAGAAGGGAAAATGGCAGAGCCCTAAGCAACTCCTTTGCAAAAAACCGGGAGCTATAAAAACGTATATCTTCATTAAGGCTTCTTTACTGGCTAACGATTTGGAGGCAATTTTAATTCTTATGCTTATAACCTCTGGGGGGTCAGAGTCATTCAAAGTGACAGCTGTATGGAAAGAGTGAGCATCGTCCGCCTCCAAAATTCCCACTCCAACGTGTGTACTTAAACATGTACTTGCCAACGCCTTGATGTCACCATCCCCCTATTCGCACTGACAGGTGTCAATCAAAGCGTAGCTTAGACAGGCAGGGAGGGCATATATTAAAACAAAAGTTCTCTAATATAAGAAAAGTAGGGAAAAAAATACTAAATCCCTCCGCTTCTCCAACATTTTTTTGTGAAATATAATTCCTAAGACATCATTTTAATCTGCTTTTCTTGTTAATATCCTGCTTGAATGCGGCTACTCGGTGGTTTTGTTTTGAAGAAAGGAAATGCGGGAGAGGTGTGTGAATAGCTTAAATAATCACCAACTGAACATAATGGCAGTGTTTGGTTCACCCACTTTGAAATCAGCATTCCCCCAACACATGATTACCTTTGGGTGACAAAAGAACGGTGGATGCGGACAGGCTAAAAGAAACCTTCTGGAAAAAGCAAGTGGCGTATTAAACTGGTGCAATGTAATGAATGCAAAGACCATTTCTTCTCAAAAAATCCGTAGAACAACAACAAATATGTGTCAATTCTCCTAATTAGCAGAAGAATAACTGACGCATGAACAAGGCAAAAAAAACAAATTTTATTTTCACTTCTTGACATAAAAACCGCTGGGCTCGACGCTGATCCCGTTAAAATTTACCAATTAAGGAGTTGATTCTCAGACAAAAATGGAAAGGCAGAACTACTTTGGGCTATCACCGCTGAAAGCACAAATTTTTACTCGTTTATTTGTTCAAAAATTGCAAATCTGAGTTCAAGTGAATTTTTCACGGATTGACCAATGAGAAAGAAGGACAGTCTTAGAGCTGATTGGTTCCCATGCGTGGATGGTTTAATCGACAAGCTGGAAACTTTGCAGCTTAATAAACATCAATTCAACCTTCTGGGTGGCTTTTGAATCAATGACTTTCCAGGAGCGGACTCAAGGAGTGACATTCAAGGGAAGGAAGCAATGCGGTACACACGGAGCCTTCCCTCCCTCCGGTTGGTACTTCCGTTCCGGGATATGTGTTTCTGGGCGTATCTCCCTCCTCAACCCTTTCCATAAACCCATAGTTAATTGTCTTCCATAGGGACATATTTCATTACAACTTTAGAGAGGAGCCGAGAGATTCAATTGCAATCAACTGATCCAAAAACCGGTGGATGACTCAATGAATGGTTGGTGCTTAGTTGGTCAATGAAGGAACAAGTTAAAGGAAACGAAATGACTCAAAATTTTGAATATTTTTTTTTTGTATCGATGCACTTGGCATTATTTTTCCGATTTTTCCAGGGTGGTCAATCAGTACATTCACTATTAGTATCGCACATAAGCGACAATCATTTTTTGTCAGTTCTTGGCAAGTGAAAGTAAAATAAAATATATCATATTCACCGCTGCTTAAATCAGCTATAGCAAAATGCCTGTGTTGAGGGACTTTAATAAAAAAATTAAAAACTGCATTGGCGTAAATTTACAAGGTAACTGCTAAGTTAAACAATAAAATATGGCATTCGATGCCACATTCTTAAGAAAAAGTGCCTGAGCCCAGTGGCTATAACTACATTCCAGACCACGGTTATGACCGTCTTAGTGTTCTGCGCCAATCGTAAAAGAGCCTCCTCTAGCATTACCCAATGTATGTGAAATTAAGTGTAGCTCGTTACGGCAGCAATATTTCCTTCAAACCCCTGCAGATGCGATCTGCTTATATGCTTTCTTTTAGAATTTTATTACACTTATCCCAAAAATGTTATCAACCAGTTTAATTCTGTATATATTGGCATCTTCGCAATTCCGCAATATCATTGGTTCGATATCAACCAATCAAATTTACCGCCAAGACATCATCCCCTTTTAGCAAAATTTTACTAAAGATTTGCAAAAAAATGGAGTAAGTTAATTAATCGCACAATCAATTTGTGGAACTTAATTCGTCTGTGGAAGTTGATTTGGTAAATGAAAAACTAACCAGCCTAATATGGAGTTAGTTGAAAGATTCGCTTTTCACGTGAGAAAAGGGGGCACTCTGTCCTTTCTCATGTGTCTGCACTGTGCCAAAGGGGTTGAGAAGGGGAGAAGGGGATGTGGATTTAAACAACCAGTTCCACTTTTAAAGGGCTAATAAATGAAAGAAAATCCCTTTTCTGCTTACTTGAAATGACTGACTAAATTAGTGCAAAAGTGAAATATCGTCGGTGGTTGTGAATTGGTCCGAACGACCCAAGATTAGAGTGTTTCTTAACCCTTTTTGCTGTCCGGTTGCACCACAGCTGAAGATGTGAGATTGACGCGGTAATGCTGTAATTGCGTTGTGTTTACTCGCCTCGTGGAAGGGTGCGCCTCTTACGTCATTCCGTTATACACGTTGAATTGATGATGCAGTAGGGCCGAAATGGACGTTCCACGAGCTAAGGACTTTGAGCTTCGAACGGACAGCTACTACTGCACCCACATCATTTAACTGTCTTCCTGGTAAGGAGACGAGTGTTTAAGAGCTTCACACCCCTTCACTTCGTCCCAAGCTTTCGCCAATGGAGAGAAATGGGCTTCAAGCCAAAAAATTTTGCTGTCGATCAGCTGAAGAGGGCAGAATTCAAAGGCGGATCCATGGCTTCAATTTCAAGTGGCGGAGCACTTCATCCACGTGTCATGTCACTATACGAATGAGTTGGAAGTCCTATGAACTGAGAGAGGGATAAGGCTTTCCTTGAGTGTGATGGATGAACTTGTAATGAAAAATGGCTTTCGAGGTTTGGTATGCCAATGCTCGTTGGTGAAATTAGTAGCATGTCATGGTCCATCGCCAAAGAGACCACCGCTTTTACTACGACCGCTTGTCTAAGACAGGCACCACTTCTTTCCTTGGGAGGCCACACTTGTTTCCTGTGTGTGCGTTTGCGGTGTTCACCTTCTGAAGGTCAAATAAGGCCGTTTGACTCAATGCCATTTGATAAGTGCTTGAGAATGTGCACAACAAAATTCCTTCTTCCTATGCCACCCGTCAAATGGACTAGTTGCAGCTATGAGGATGGAAAGAAACGGCAGTAAATAGAGCCAAGTTTGATTGTTACACTCTGAGGACTTAGAGATCGGATTCTCAGCCTTCTGGCGAGATAAAGTGGTAATAAAACCGCAGTTCTATCCTCGTGATCACCAAATGACTGTCAGCTTTCATCACATTCGAGAGAGTGAGATTTAGTGTCAAGTTCTGCTCGATTGGCTGTCTATTCAGCAGAGGTGGACGCTGCAACTCCAAAAGCTACCTCTCGAGGGTCAAGCAAGAGGATGCAACTCGAATTTGGACCCCTTCTCCTTACATCCATCAGTGAGGACGTTCATACCCACCTCCCTGCTTTGCTAGAAGTCTCGATGGAGTTCAAGACTTTGGTCATGGAAACTGCCGGTTTGTAGAAGTTATCAGCCCAACCCGTGACCCCGAATAGCGCTAGTCAACTCAAACTTGGGTGGAAATTGAACCTTAAGGTTGACTGGAAAAATTTCGCTCGCCTTGACTCAACATCCATGTCCAGAGGCGAAGCACCGAGGAGGATTGCACGTCCTGCAGTAATTGAAGAGCCCAGGTAGTTAAGCGTGCGCACTTAAACAAGCGCCAATTTTATTTCAGTTTAATTTTAAGTTCACTTGCCTATTAATGGCCAATTCAAGGCGACAAAGAAAAGGTGCCATGACAGCGCATGGGCGCTGAATAGGGAGAAGAGTGAGAGAGTCGGAGAGGATTGAGGTGACAAAAAAGAGTTGAAGAGTCAACTTCACATCAGATGGCCTCAATAAGTGGGTTGTACTAAGCCGCGAAAAAAGCCTAATCCTTGGCAACAGAATGAGGCGATCAGTCCTTGTGACCAACGCAAGATTTGGCGTTGTCTTGTCTCTTCAGGAAATGCAACGGTCACAAGCATTGGGACAAACAGTCATCAAATTTTATCATCAACTTTGAAAGAGTAACTCCTCGATGTACGGTCCTTATTAAAAAGAAAAGTGCTAACTAATTTGTTCTTCCTTTTTTTTGTTTTGAGATTTACTTTTTACTTCAGGGGGAGGGGAAGAGGAGGGGAGGAGGGGGTGGAGCGGTGGGGAAGGCGTAAATCCTGCAGGGTGAGCTTCATTTTTGCAATTTCATGAAGTACATAAAAAATTGTGAAATAATTTAGCAAAAAAAAGAACCAAGGCAAGAAAAGGTGTTGTAACTTGTCTAAACATCTGGTAATTTAGTGACAAGTGGTTGCTTTAGGAGGAGGACGTTCTGCCATTATCATAAGAACCAGAAGAAAGGCTTAGCATTGGACACATACCGAGGGAGGAGAGAGACTGGGTGAAAAAGAAGGTGACACAGAGGAACAAAAGGAGAGAAGCATACACCACTCCGCCATCAGATGACTACAGCGCTGGTGCTTTTGATGCAGACCTGTCAAATGCATGATTGATGGATGCATGGAAGGCTCCATGGCTTGCAGTTTGAGTGATGAAGCAGCGGAGGGAGAGGAGAGGCCTTTGGATAGGCAAAACTAGGCCAAAGATCCACCATCAATTCCGTTCATATTATATTTCCACGGCGCACAGCAATTCAACAAGGGATTCGCGTAAAAGGAAATCCCTCGGTCACTAAAGGTCAATTGACCAATGCATCAATCCGCCCATCCACTGTACCGCCTCTCTTCAAGATAAAGAAAAATGTGACGTCTTGAGAGTTTGCTTGCTGGTTGGAAAGCGTCCAATGCCTAAAAAAGCACCAAATTTATCCCTCCATAAGTCTTACGGTGGAGTCACTCTCACCAACACAGAAAGGATATCGGAACAGTATAAATTGGCCTCGCATAAATAATCCAACTGTTTAGAAGGCGTGAGATGCGACCCAATTCCCGGTCGTGAAGACGAGGTTAAAAAACTGCTCCACAGTCAATGCAGCCACTCTCCAGTTGCACATCTCCAACCAAATATGCAAAGCTGTCAATGCCAACGCCATCTCAAAGAAATCGTCTCTTCTGTCATCCCACCTGCCTCACTTGCGTGTATTTTAGCCAGACAACAACAACAACAAAACCACATCTTTTACAAATAGTTAACTCTGAATTATCAGCCACCAGTAGCAGAGGGGGAACGGCAATGACCTTCAGCAGTTGGATTGATAAATGTTATTTGTCCATTAGCTCGCCTGCATTTCCTGGTAGCATGCATTAACAGCGACATTATTAGCAATCTGAGAGGTCAAAATAACTCCCCACTTTTGTCTTCCAACTGCCTTTAAACCTCTCACCAATGTTTAAGGCTAATTTGTTGGCCTCCCTCTAATTAATGGAAGGCAATAGAATATGAACAGGATCAAAAGAGGTTTGAATCTAAGAATGCTCAAAAAAGGATTGCATAGGTTGTTGTTTGTTTTAATTTTTTGTTCTCCTGGCTTTGCTTCCTTTCCTCAGGGAAGGGCTGAAGGCTGGAGCGAGAGAAAGGGAATACAATTGCAGTGAAGTAGTGGCTAAGAGGCTGCTGAAGTCAAGTTAAGTCAGGATTGATGCCGAAATGTGGGTAAAAAGATCAGTGGAGAAGGGTGGAATGGAAGACGTGTCCATCGACAAAAGACATAATTTTAAAGAAGCTAATTTGTAATTAAGTAGTATATCCGACCACATCATAACACAATTGAACATCGCACTAATTGTTACAGGAAATTGTGGGCTTTAATCGCTTAAGGCTGTTTAACGAGTTTTGGAGTTAGAAGGCTCAAAATGTCTATTAGCATCGCAAGCCAGTCAGGCGATTGGTGTGTAAATGATCCTCTTCTCTCAATGACGCGATTGCATGGGAGGAAAGAGATAAAAGGCACTAATGTAATGGGCTTTGAGTCTTATTCTTGCATGAATAATCACGGGCTCTACCGAGCTTCTACTAGGCATAATTAAGAGGATCGTAAGGACATCGACACAACTGTCTTTATTGTCCACTCAGATTACTCAACTAAGAATGCGATGCGTGAGTATGCGCCCGTGGGGGACCCAAAGAAGTACCACTCTCACAAATTTATGGTGTTTTGCTCGATCTTGGCCTTATAAGAGCGTGTTTGGATGTATTGCGTCCACCTTTCATGAGATTGACCAATTGGGCGACCCGCAGGAGAGCAAGACAATCGAGAAGTCGCAGACTTATTCAAAACTGAGGTCTACCGAAAAGAGGAGAAGGAAGAGGAGATGACTCTTAATACTAAGCCGTAATGTATATCACTTTTAAAGCTAAAAGACACAATACCCAAGCAGTCTTCCATCGTTCCTTGGCATTCACCTTTCACCCGCAAAACTGCAGAGGCCGACAGAGGTGGTGTGATGCTTGGCACATTCATATTCTCAGTCTACACCCACCAAGGCAAAACCGGATGCAGCTCCTTACAGTCCGGTGCAACTTACTTGGTCATTTTTAACACCTGGGTAATAATTTCCCTTCCCAAACTCACAACAAGAGTTGCCGGCCTGCCAGACAGAAAAAGTGGCAGCATGGCAGGCTCAGAAATGGCTAATTACTGCGCCTTACTCTCGCCTTTTCACCCACTTCCAGCGGTAATACTTAGAAAGGGGGAACATCTATTCAACCCAGTCAGCAAGTTAAAACCTTTTAAAATACAAATGACTTAAGAGCCGCAGTCACTGATGTAAGCTGAGGCTACCTCGAACAAAAGAATGACAGATGACACCCACGTCACCAATGGTTAATCCCGGTGGCTGAATTGCTCTTCGACAGATATGGTTCCTTTAGTCCCTAAGATTGTGCCAAAATAGACGGGACTTGTTCACATTGTTTGCTTGGATACCTAGAAACCGCGTTTTTTGTGTCTACCGGTAAGCCTACCCAGTAATGAATCTCTCTCTCGCTTTTTTGTACTTTCAATTGCGTTGTTGGAGGGAACTTTAGAGTAGGCTGTAGATAAAATAGCTCTTATGTTGGGAAGACTATCCCACCAAAGGCTGCTGGCATACGAGATGAATGCACTATTGGCCATCGAGTAGCCTTGAGCAGTAAAAACTCCGTAAAAATTCTCACATTTTCAAGCACACAAATGCTGAACTTGCAGATCCGTTGAAGTCGAAAGTCGACAAAGTCCATTAATGTGACAGAAAAGAGGATGGTCAACACACCTTTGGCCTTGCCCTGTTATCACAATTAGGACTGAGTAGAAGGGAGACCATGGCGAATGCTAGAGACAATGGACAGCCTGGACTTCTTATTTTTTTGTGATTAAATGGTAAACTTGGTCGCAATTCTAGTCTTTCGAAAGGATACGGAGGCACTGCAACTCACAGTGGAACACTGGAGAAGAGTGCGCTCAGCTTAGCAACGGCAGGGATTGCAGATACCCGCTGTCGAGGAACCCAAGCATTCTTTGTGCGGAGTGAGGCTCATTACTAACGTGTGGAATGCCTGGGAGCCAGGCTGAAGTGATATAAAAGCAAGGAATCTTAATTTGATAAGGCACACTTTTTAAGTCTAGAAATCCAAAAAGCTGGAAACTAAACATACTAAAGGAAAAGGACTTTAAAGCATTAATTATTCTTTCCATAGTGATATTCACGGTGATAATTTGATAGGATTAGGAGGAAAAAAGCGAATATTACCTGAGCTGCCTGCAATTCCAAAAAAACTTTTTAATCAACCAATGACTTCGCCCTGACAATCTATAAATTAGGTCTCTTGCGTCCTCTCTCCTGATTAGCTCAGATTGCGCCAAGTGAACCAATAATTACTCTAGGTTCAAGGTTAATCGGTTATCATAACTATGCGTGACTAAGACGACCCAGTGCTTCAGACCTCGGCCTAACCACCAGGCGCGCACGCGCTCATCACATGCCGATCAATAAGAACCTCAACTCCAAGGCCTTTGCCCATCGATTAGCTAATTGAGAGATCGATAATATCCAAGGCACCACCATACTTGGCCAAATTTATAACACATGACCATAAATCAATCAGGTCGTGGTAGCCAATCACAAGCATCATAGAATGTTCTAACCAATCACCATCGAGTCCGTTTCCAGAAAGCTCCTTTTTGAGCCATTAAACGTCAGTGTTATCTGGTTTCCAATTTCAGAGGACTGGTAGCCCCCTTGACACAGTAAAGTAGTTGTAAAAAAGTTTCATTGCCTATTCTATCAAAAACTATTAAAAATTCTCATTTGGAGCTTAAAAAAGTAGAAGACCCTATTTTTCTTGTTCTCAGAAACCCTTTGCTACATGTACAGCAAAGTGTAAGTGGTCCAAATATTTTACTCTACCTTCTTCCGTTTATCTTTAATAATCTACTTCTTAAAGCGTTTGTTGCGTTCTCCTGAGGGTAAAAGCAAGCGCCAAATTTACACGACAGTACAGAAACAGTGGTGCTCTTTGAAGTGGCGTCAGACCTGAGCGAATCCGTTTCTCACCGCCTCAGGAGGCTGTCGCTTGCGGTGACTGATTAAAAATTCAGTAGTTTTGTAAAGTGATGCCTTGCGGAAAGGTAGAGTACACTATGCGACACCTCAAGCATGGGGATTTCGAAACCCCTGTGCGCCCTCCTCCATGACGCAGAATTGGAAGTTAGTAGTGCATTTCTACGTGGTTCCACGCGTATACCAAGCCACGGGTGACTAATTCAACATTTTTTCTTCAAAAGTACAAAAAGCTTAAACACTTTTTAAGTAAATAATAATGAAGCAAAGCGTGCAGTTAATGTATAATATCTAGAAGACTTTTAATTCAAGTATATTAGTTGGAACGGCTCTCAACATAGTAAATTCATGACCGCAATCGCAATTGACAGATATACTGCTTGCAGTATCCAACCGCAGCATTCCTTTGTGTCTTCCATCATCCTGTGTTGCCTCCTTGCAGCTTCAATAGGTCTTCTCCTTGGTCTTACCAAAATCTGGACCGGAACTCCTCGTGTCAGTGACCACAACGTTAGTGAACACGTTGTTTTATGCAAATCGTTGCTGTGCTGTGCTGTGTGTGTGTGTGGATTTTGGTTTATTTGCACCTTTCATGTATGTTTAAATATTTAATTAACTTTTTTCAGAAAACAATCAACAGAGACTGTGCCTCACCTTAGGTGACATGTATGCCATGCATTATTAATGCATTCCCCAGTAGATGGGCACTTTCTTGGCGCCATGCGCAGGTATCATAAAAAAGGAGAGAACTATGGCATAACAAATGGTTTTGCTGTCTTAAATTTCTTCGATTTGGGAAGAAAATTGTCAGCGGTAACCCAAGCCTCACTGCTGGAATACCTTCGTACAATGGAAGTCAAAGACGCAGAAGAAACTTGATTAGGAAATTAGCTCTGAAGCAATTGTCGCTCCTGGGTGACAACTCAAGATCCATTTCCTCACATCATTGAAACAGTAATGACAAAAGTAGTACTTTGAGCAGGAAAGAGGGTAGATGGGTGGCAGTCAAACCGACTCTGCCTTATACGCATCTTCACTTCCAGAAGTAACAAATCCCACACTTTCCTAGCCCAGACAAAGACGGTGTGACACTGACAGGTGGGGAATCCAAAGTGAGAGCTAAAAATGGAGGTTATTTCACTGCAAGACTAAGACAATAAGTAAACAAGGCAAGCAATAAATTTGTGTCTCGTAGTGTCGGTAATTCTTTCAACAAACAACACTTTTTTCTGCAGAGTTTACCAAGTCTCTTGTTGCCAAATGTCAGAATGGGCAGAAATTTTTTCTTTACCTACTGATGCAAACAGTAGATCAGAGTACCTTCTTTCCTTTAAAAACGGACACGATAGGTAACAATTTTTTATCTTCAACCATAAATGTTCACTGACTGACAGCGATGACATTCTGGCCGCCTCATTGGGGCAGAGAGCGAATCGAGCTGTGGATGGTTTTCAGCCACAGGTAAAATTTGTGATTCTTGTGTCAAAGATGACAAAGACAAGAAGGTAAACACGATAATTTAACTTATGAAGTCAACTTCTGTGTTAGGTAAAAGAAGAATGCGTCTAGATGGATGCAGGGCATGCAGGGAAGGATGGATGCTACGACTTGCAGACAGCACCGAGTCGCCAATGTGACGTCAAGCTGCATCTCCCAACTTCCCTACAAACACTGCTGATAGCAGGCGTCAAAGTCACTTTTGAGGTAACTGCTAAGGTTGTTTGAGGGAAACAAGGTGTGTGGCACCCAGACGCCCTGACATTCTTTGCTGTTGTGCCTTGCCGAGGTTGAGTGTGGCTTGAGAGAGAGACTGCAGGGCAGTTTTTTGCTATACCACCTCTGCCTCTTACTGTTCACGACTTCGGTGGCGCAGAAAGGTGCCTGCAGCGTTGCAATACCTCGAGCACTCATGTCGCTGGAGACAGCAGGCGACATTCTCTTTCGGAAGTGCCCAGTACCTGAGGATCGCGCGGGCACCGCATTTACTGCTTCGTGCCATCTACCCTCTCCCCTCCCCACCATGCCGCCAACCTGTCTCCTTCCATCCAAAATGGCACTTTGCAAGTGTGCCTCCAGGTGAGGAGACCCACAGCGATGGAGCAACTACACCGAACCACACAAGAGGCAGACAGTGTCTCCACATGTACCTCGTCCGTTGCAGACCGCTGACTCGAAGATGTGCTAGACAACATTCCAACATCTCCACCCCACTTCCTTCACTGCGTCATGCCCTCGAGGTTGGAGTCATGCAGCAGCACATGTCTGTGGTGAGGTGTCTCCAGGATGCATCCAACTCAACGCTGATAGGTCGACTGCCGCATTCAATGAGTGGGCAGCGACGAGCACACCGATGCATGGGTAGAACGGAAGCAAACATCCACTCGTTTCATGGCTACACACCTGCAAATGCTTCAACCACACACTGCGCCACACCTTCCCACAGTGCCTGCACCGCCGCCGCTGTCTCCACACTGATGACTGCCGCCACAATACAGTCCAGTGTGTGGTGAAGCATCCGCAATTTGGCTGCGAGGAAGGCGACAATGCCTCAACGCAGGTGGCACAACACTCAAGTATCCGCGTTGGGCACAACGCCTGTGCATGCATCCTTAATGTGCCTACGGTTTCATCCCATCGCCTCTCTGACCCACTCGGAGTGCAAGCGCTGACTTCTTTACCACGAGGCAAGGCACATCACACCTCACATCAGGCAAAGGACAACAAATGAACTATTAGTAGAACACTTCCGATCGCCTCAGTCACGCCACCTCATCGCCTCCCTATTGTCCACCATTCTCCTTGGTCCTCTGGTGGTGAAGACACCGACCAGTTGATGTTGGGGAAGCAACGAACGTAGCAAATCATTCCACACTGTGTGCATTGTCACATCAGGCGACAAATATCACAGCTCCCATGTGACAGGTGTCGTGATGGCATGCCTGACAGTCGACTTCATGCAAAATACGAGGAAGGAGAACGATTGTGAAGTGTGGATAGGGAAGAGAAGCCAAAACGATGCGCACTGGAGTGGGGCAGGTGGGTGGGTAGGTGGGTGGATGAAGGCGTTTGCAAAGATGCATCTGTCAACAACAAACAGGGACCGAGATCATGTCCACATTCATCCTTCGTTGTTTTGCATCTGTTCTTAGCCGTTAGTACCCTTCTTCCATTGCCATGCGATTCTCCCACCTCCACTAGGTAGGGAATTACTTGCTATTATTAGGGCGAAGTGAAGCTGCAAGCCTATATTCATAGCGCACTCGGTAAAGACTAAAGAAGCCTTCTTTGGCATCTGCAAAGTTGAAGGAAGACTAAGTCAGTGAGTACTCTCTAAGCGTCCTGAGCGTTCACTGCAGGGCTCCTCCTCACCACTCGACCAATTCAATCGACATCGCAGTCGGTGGTGGGTAAACCACCCGAAGAGTCACTAGCGAATAGCATCATCAGTGATGCATCGACGGTCTCCGCCTTATAACGAACTGTTTAGATAGGAGGGAGAAGGAGGCCACTGATACCTATTGAGGGATTAGTTAGGGCTCGTCGCTGCTACCGTTTGCATTCATTATGTTATTTAACCTCGTATCGATGTTGCATTTGTTTGCCCCTCATGCTAGACGAGTTCTGAAACATTTTTTCTGCTTGTGCTTGTCTTGCATTTTCCATTTTTTAAGTCATATTTAGTTTGGGTCAATGAAATTTTAATGCATTAGGCGCCTCGGACGTGCTGGGCACTGGTAGGCTAAGAGGCGGTGTCACCGAAGCCCATTGTACGCCCATTGAATTGTTAGGCGAGAAGACGTTGAATACGTCTTTCTTGGAATAGATGTGAGTTGAAGTGATGTAGGAGCAGACTGAAATAATTTGCTCAGCTTGCAGGAAATATCGAATTTATTGTGATGTCTTTAAGCCTATTAATTTTGAGCCTTTGACAGGCTTGACAGCACTGACAGCGGGGCTGATTGGTTCATGCTTGTGTGTGGGAGCCATAATTGAAAATCCTCTCTTATTGTCTGCAAATTATCACCAATGTTGAATTAATTGTTTGTACTACCTTCTTCTACTTACATGATTATGGCATGTGGAAAGGGGCAGTGGGAGGCGGAGGTGTCACAGGTGGCTCTCTCTTTCTTGGTTTGCATAGCTTTATCTACCGTCCTCCTTTCTCCTCCCATCTGCCCTATTCACCATTGCAGCTTAAGGGTGATACTCACTCCTGTGGAGAAAATTGTAGTCTTTTGTAGAAGATAACATCTAGTTTTACGTGTCTGCGTGTACAGGAGGATTGATTTTGTCAACCTAATTCATTTTAACTGCGCGTAACTACTGTCACCTCTCATCCCAACTAATGACAACGTCGCGACTGAGTAGTCCGCACGCTTTCCCCCCTGATGTGTATTGCCATCGAAGCATTGGATTTGACTCCAATCTCTCTCATGCATACACTTACCGCCTTCCCCACTTGCAGTGGCTAATCTTAATCCATCTGCAGGTTGCAATTCATCATCATCAATGCTACGTCTTCTAAGAAGACTGTTTGAAGTGCACGAGTTTGGATGTGGGACAGGAATGCCCGATTACTGGTGCTGCTTCATCAATTACAACAATTGGCCATTCACTGCTTGTCACATTTAATTTCGAATGAGAAAGTTAAATGACATCCCTTCCTTTTGAGTGTCCAAAGGGGTTTCTCTACCGAGAGCAGAGAAAGGAACGTTTAAAAGGTTGGGGAGAAAACAATCGGATGGCTTAATGTGGGAAAATAAAGGGATGCATAGAACGATTGAGGGGTAAATAAGTAGCATATGAATGCGTGAATTGTGAGTGCCTTCCTGTTGCCGGTCCCATTAGCCGGTTGGTCGGTCAGTCAGTCAATATCAGCACACTGATAGGCCTTAATCACAGTGGTGAGCAGTCTGTCAGTGCATGGCACCTATCTTCAGCACGCTCAATTTCCTTTTATCAAAGTTCTCCATCAGTCACATAATCGGTGGTGAACAGTAGCGTAACACATAACTTTGCCTCGGTTTACTAGATTCTTTAAGTTCATCGGTAGAAATGAGTTGTTCCTCCGCTTCATTCTGCTACGTCTGAATCCTTCTTATTGGCTTTTAGCGCAAACCTTGTTGATCGTCTGATGCCATCTCCACTTTGCTCAGACAGATTGCAGGTCAGCTTATAATCGTCACCACTTCTCAACAGCATGACCCACATCTTCTTTCTATCAAACCTTGAAAAAAACGAGAATAAGCCCATGATTTTAGAGTTGACTACTGTAGTATTGACATGTTCATTCGCTACTCAAGGTGTGACTTTTAAAATCTGCATGCCGCCCTCGAGTACCTGCAATGTGACAGCAGTTATCCTTACTATTTGAGTCCATTGGCCTCAATTTTTGTTAAACGCTTGCAAGTTAATAAAGACCAACTTCGACATTCATTGTGTCAGGTATCTGGGCCTCAACTGCACTCTCCACTATACAGGATCTTCCAGGACTGGATAAACCCTGTTGACATTTCCATCAGCCAACCCATTGGCTGGAGATCAGCCAATCAGGCTTGCTGCGGAGCGGGTCATGTCTACAGGCTTGCTAAATGGTCCGCAGCATTTGTGAGGATTACGCATGTAGACGAGGTGCGCTGAAAGCGATGATATGGCTACATCGCAACTACTACTGACCTGATTTAAGGCGGTATATGCAAGCATAGTCGACAATGGCCAAAGAGCGGGAATTTACTTTAACCGAAGGATTGAGTTTAAATCTCACATGTCGTTTTCGGAAAGGACCAAAAATTCCTATCACCTGGCAAAAGAATGGAGTGGATCTCAGGCCTATGGACAAAAGTCAATCAGCTAAAATTGTTGAAACCAAGTAAGTTGCGTCTTTCTTCTTCGCACCTCCTTTCAATTTGACTTTAGAAAAATGTACAGAAATACGTAAAATTATTTTCACAAAAGTATTTAAGCAAGTTGACTAGTCAATGTCTATGAACTTATTCTTGTTTTCCAATTTTCCGTGGCGATTTTTGTTTGTATACACTGGCTTTAATTTACCACGACCTTAATTCTTCTCCGCTTTAAAATGGGAAACGATAAGGGAAGGACATAAGAGCTTGGATATTTTCCTGATCTTTAAAATAAACAATTTGGGTGTTTATAGTGCCATCCAACCTCATGAGTAAACACTGCTAATGAAGCGTAACTTTGGAGTAAGACAACTTTTTTGTGAATTCCACCCAAAAGAAGGGAATTTATGTACGGTACTGTGGTGTAGGGGATGTGGTTGATTTATTATGTCTCACACATTTGGAGGTGGTGCATTAATTAAAGATGGTTAACGGATCCCTTTCTTCACCCTCCTCACCTCTTCTGCCAGCCTTTCCTCGTCCCTTTCTCCCTCCCAGTTATGATGGTGGATGGCCAAGGTCACTGAACTTCTTTTATGAGTCAAGCCAAGATGAAAAATTTTGCTCCTTTCTGTTAGGTCTGCAATGAGAGGAGTGCAAAGCACAAGAAGGATGTAAATTAGTGAACCTTTTTTGTCAGTGTGACACGCTAAAGATTTGACTTTCATTTTTTCCGACTTTCAGTTGCCTGAGTTAAATTTAGGGAATACTATTTACGTGTGTGCAGACTCAAGCAACCATGAGTAACCCCCATAATTGCTTTGTGTGACATTCTTCTGCGAACTGAATGGCTGGCAAGACGATTTTTTTCCCTGGAAGTTCGATATGTTTTTAGAGGACTCAATTGGCCATCGCTTACGGTAGCAAATCTCATCTTATCTGATCTCATCCTGCATCCGCCTTGAAAGGAAAACATTTCCTTCCTATCGGATGGTACAAAGTGTGCAATATGGCAAAACATATCAGTCAAATAGATTAAAAGCAGTCCCCGAGGACAAAGGGACACTCTAAGAGGCGGCAAAATGGAACTTAGCATGAGAAGCAATTGCATTTCTCATAAATGGAAGAATCAATTTGGTTTTTATGGCTCTAAGCTTCGCAGCAGGAAAGGCTTTGATTAGAGATCTTTAAATAAGCAAAAAATCTCATTTTTCTCATTTTGTTAAATATGACACGATTTTTGCTTAACTTTTGATCCTCACATAAGTTTTTTTTCATGTAAAAAGATAGAATTAGTGAGTCGCTTAGTCACAATTTTTTAGAAACTAAACACATTTAAAGCAAACTAATGATGCAAAGTAAGAGCTCTTCTAGTGCTTACCAATTTTAAATACTTTTCTTAGCGTTATATAGCGAAAAGCGCTGTACATAGACGATTCTTTAACTAAGTTCAAATTCTCATGCTTTCAAACTGAAATTGCGTTCGAATCAATTACATAAAGATGTGAATTAAAAGTTAAAAGTGGAAAAAAAGAATTTTAATTACTTTAAAATGAAGTGTTTACAAGCCTTTTTTGCGTTGTCAGCATTGATAAGGCAGTGAGATAGAGTCGACGCTCTGGGCAGTCACGGTGTCGTGGGGACTTTTTTGTTTAAATAGCTTCCTTTCAGCATTGAAACACTCTCGAGTACTCCCAAAAGCCCTTATTTTTGGTAGAAACGTGACCACAAGTAAGTTTCCTTGCAAGAGCAAAATAATCATTTTTTACATGGACCACTAAAAAACAAACTTGTTAAGTGTGTCCTAATTGAAGTTGTGGAATTCTATCTATTTGAAAATGACCGACTGTTTATGCTTTGCCGAATTCCGTTCTATCTTTAGCAGCAAAATTTAAATGAATGCATTGGTCAAGATGCTTCCATAAAATATATAACTGCTTATTTAACTTAGCAAAAAGCGAATATTTATTTTCTTTTAACTCATTCAAAGCCTGCTATCAATGCTGATGCTGACAAACTTGACACAATCTGACGCAGGAAATTACAGTTGTCGGAGTATTCGAAAATCTGGACCGATCTCCCAGTGGATATACATCCATGGTGGGTACAGTCGTCAAGTTGGAATCCAACCCTTTTTGCAAAAAAACGCCAACATATCTGCTTATTCTTAACCAGAAAGCATGTCACCCAGAGACCAACTTTTGGAAAAACGCGTTGGAGAAATGGAATCCTTAACTATAGGCTGCTTTTAATAACCTAAAAATCACTTGCAGGCTTTAGTTAATAAAAGGGTTAATTTATAAGAATGTGAACATGAAGAATAAGGTTGGATTTGTGACAGGCCCAGCGCCACAATTGGAACTCAGAGAGTCCTCATAACAGTTTGTGTATTTGCAAATAGCTAATTTTAATGCTGCTTCCATTATAAAAAACAAAAGCTTGCTCTTGCTGTGGACGTTAGTAATGATTCTGTAATTTGGCCATTTTTTCTACCACATGTCCTATTAAAGGTTTGCTTGCATGACACGGATTTGCAATTACTCAAAAAAAGACCACCTATGCGCTAATTTTTCCAAATTACACTTTAATTTTAGTAAAAGATCAAAATGGAGACCTAAATGGATCAAGAATTGTTGCTGACGAACGTGAGTTGCTGCTTTTCGACACCGTCCTTCTACTTAAGAGGAATGCATTATTCCATTTTCAAATTTTATGCCGAATTTTATGATATTGTGTTTTTTAAATTGGTTTTTCTGCTTCATAGGACTACATGTTTGCTACGAGTTTATAGATTTTTCAAGACTTACGCGTTGTGCCTTGCAAATTCAAAAGTTCCTCAAGGTCAAAGTTGAGTAGGCATAATTAGTCATTATTCCACAGTGTGAATAAAGAAATCATTTTATAAACCCTCTCAATATATGAGCTCTATCTACATAAGCGTGCAGATGTCATCTGTCTCAAGAAATATTTCTTTACGACAAAAAGGGAAAGCATTTTTAACCCGACTAACAGGCTGTTAAGCGTGCATGTGAACTGTCAATTAAGAAAAGTTGAGTGTTCGTTTCTTTAAAATTTTAGGCACTTAAAAACAATAAAAAAGAAAATTATAAATATCTTTCATTTTGTACTTGTATCTTCTTGTCATTAGCCCATTCCAGATGTCAAGGGCCGAATTGCAAACAACATTGCGCGGATCAGTCAAAGTAAATCTCTACTTATTTTACCTAAAATAATCAAGTAATTCATCTCTTAGCTTATTATATTAAACAATATCATTAGTGTTGAATTACACAATTGTTAAAACTTAGATTTTTAAATCTAAATGTTGATTTGATTGAAATAGCGTAGGTATCGGGTCGAGGTTAATAAATGTTGTGTTTTATCACCTTCGTATAAAGAACGCTCATGCTTCATCAAAATTTAAAGTTAATTTGCAAGTTTGTGAATACGCTTCATTTTCACACATTCCTTCTCACTTCCCTCTGCAGTCTCCAATAACGCTTGTTCGGTATTTGTTGATATGTGCTATTAGTTAGATGCAAAGTCAGTACTGACAATTAACGGTGCCTCAGAGTGGCTATAGGCATGAATGCAGTTAGTTTCTGCCGGTGTGACTCGAGTGATCCTGCTCACGTCATTTTCCAGTATCCTAGATTACTGCGCATAAATCGTTTTGCCATATAACATAAACAATGACTTTCCCATTTCAGTTGTAAACCAAAGAAGGCAGACATTACTGTTAATCCACCAGCTGTACGTGAGGATCACCATTTCCTAGAAATGGTTGGAAAAGGTCTTCCAATTATTGAGGCTACCAAGCCCTATGCATTCCATCTAGACAGTGTCAATGGCTTCCAGTCCTCCGACGACTATCTCAACACAGTTAACTTCTCTGACACCTGTGACAACTCCCTTGAAGGTACAATCCACCCCCCCCCCTCCCTGCTTTAATTGGTTGAGTTGCGGTGCCTTCTCATGCACCTCGCTGCCATCTTCAACTATGCGAATGCAGCCAAATGAATTATTGTCCCGCTTTTAGTAATTGCTTTAGCAGAACCCTTTCGTAGGTGAAAAACAAATGTAGATTTATTTATTTATTTATAGATCGTTCGGCCTACACAAAAAAGACACACACACATAGAGAGAGGGAGAGAGAGAGAGAGGGGGAGAGGCGAAGTTGGGGATAGCGGGCGAGGGAGAGAGAGAGTATTTTATTTCCAAATCAGAGGTAGGTAAGCAGGTGAGTAGGTGGAAGGGGGAAATATGTGTTTGAATAATAATTAGGCACCGCTGATTTAGATAAATCGCCTTCCGCATTCATTAGCATCATGTGTGTGGTGGAAAAAAAAGGAAAGGAAGAGGTGAACAGAGGACGAGTTCGGCACTCACTTTTGCCCCTTTTTTTGTTAGGAGGTAGTGGACGCTTACAATGCTTACAATTTGTTGTCTCTTCTCACCTAGGCTGTATGGACCGTCTTGGCAATTCGACGGCTCTTATAGGAATCGGGACGTTGTGCAGTCTCTTCTTCATTGCTGTGATAGTTTCCGCCTTCTTTATCAGGTAAGAAACAATTAGGGCTTCATTCCCTTCTCCCACTGCTATAACCCTCTCTTGTGCTTAGCCAGTCTGTCAGCTTCGTCACATATATGTGACATCTCAATTTTAAGGTCTAAAACATACGGTACTGCCTCAACTAACACAAGGCCTACATCGACCAAAGGCTAAGCAGGTTAAAGGAAAAGTTCTATTCAATTAGCTATTTCTAGTGGTTTGAGAAGAGGAAAAGAAAGGAAACTTTTGTTGGATCCAAATTCATCCCTTCCTTTACTGCAAAAGACGGCTGTTTGAAAGTCAGCTCGTTTTCCTTTGCTCCTCAGCCACAATAAAACTATCTTACTTTATCTCACATAACCGCAATGGAAATATCTCCCCAAATGCGGAGAGGGCATTACTTACTCCCACGCAATTCGGCCAAAAGACCCTATTTGTACGCGTGAAAAAAAGAGAAACACCGAAAAATGAATAGATGAAGGTGATTTGCTTCCTTAAAGCCTAATATGGAGAAATGCATCTTGGAGAGGGACGAGCTCTACTGTTGCGCGGAATGAATGTAGTCCAGATCAATCAAAACACTGCTGTGGCACGTAGGAGACAGCTGTAAAATCGGTTCAGCTTCGAAGTTCACGTCAGTTGTCCCAGTTTCCCTCACTCCAAGGGGCCTAGAAACATTTCACGGCTGACTCCCTTCCTGGCCTCTCCTGATTGGTCAATCATTAATGGGGCGACATTTTTGAAGTTTCCGCCTCTTGGTCACTCCAGTTGTGGTTTCTAAGGCGTCCCTGCCCATACATTCTCAAAAACGTTTTCAGGCGATTTTCGATAACTGTGGGCCTGTCAATTGCCTTGGTCGCGTGGAAACTTTGAGGCTTGAGTAGTCGTGTGCCTGTTTGTCCTCAATTATTCGTCGCCCTTTTGTGACCTCGGGTGGACGATGCTGACTTACCTGGAAAAGGTTTCCCCCTGTTTTACTGTTGAGCAGTAGAAATGCTTGAGCTTGATTTAGGCTCGCTAAGGGGTCTTCCTCTCCTCAATGGCAAAAAAACTGGAGTAGTACAGAAGAGGAATGATCAAATTACTTCCTCTTCCTCTTTCTTTACCCCTTCCTCAGGGTTACTCTTAGATGAATAACATAACAAGGCCACACAAGTACATGTTCGTAAAGTACAAGAAGCCATCAAAGTGCTGCAAAAGCTTTTTTCATTTCCTTTTGGACTGCTGAGTATGGAGGTACTCTACTGTGCCTGAGAGCAGCATAGAATCACTTTTGTCTAATTAATTTGTTATTTCTGCGGGTTAGGGTAAACGCAAGCGGAAGGAGGCCTTCCAACCTCCCCTCAGAATCATCACTATAAGTAAATTGCGAGGTTCACATCAACCTTGAATGTCCTGATTTGTTACAGGCAGGTCACACGTACGGAATGCCCTAATTTTGTCAATTTTGTAAAGCGTCACAAATATGTGACAGGTATCTCCATCCCCCTATAATAGCCAATTGGATGCGAAGTATTGATTCAGCTCAATTCCAGAATTGGAAAGTGGCCGGCAGAGGAAATAATTTTAGGGTCCAGCTGATGAGTCCAACAGGAGTCTGGTAAACTTGAATAACCACTATTCCGTACCTTTCACTCCAACGATGACTAAAGACGCCGATTGCAGCCGAGACCTGCATACTACCCCAACGGCATGCAAGAGGATGTGGTCAGAACCGATCGTTCGAATGACGCCTCTCAAAACTAGTCTGTGAGAGAGTTGGTCTTTTGGTTGCTACAGATGCAAAGGGGAGAGCGCAGCCTTAGTAATGCTCCGGCATTCACTCCCCATGTGATAGTGGCAATCACCTTTTCTTGGCACTAATCAGTGACATTATCATTCAAAAAATCAGCTGAAAGGTCTGGCAGTAAATGTGCGGCATCAACGACGATGACCGCAGATACGATTGATCTTTATGGAGCAAAAGCGAATGGTTTTGTACTATTACAGCATAAGAAGATTTTCTCAGGTCTCATAATTAACTCTCTAACACTCTCCTCCAAATCTTCCACTTGACTAACACATCCCCAAAGTCGCTTCCATCAAATTAAAAATATCCTTAAATCACCGACTTCCCATATGAATATGCATTAATTTACCACACGGTTTCTTTTGTTGTATATAGAAATCTTACAGGCAAAATGCTAATTCTGATTTATGAAAAGAGGCACTTTCTACTCCAACATCTTTTGCAAATTTAAATTTTCCCATTGATTATAAAAAATGTTACAGATGAACTTTTAGGAAGTGGAGAAAAAAAGGCGAAATTTTGTACTCTACCGCAATTTCTTTAAAGCTCAGTTTATTTTTCCTTCCTTTTGCATTATATTTAAAGGAGAATTCGCTTTAATACCGGTGAACATAATCTTATTCTGTGGCTAAAGTCACAACCTTGTCACATTTACCACGGTCTATTTACCTAGCAATAGTTGTCAAGTAACTACGCAATGGTTCAAAAGTTGGTTCCATCCAGGAAAATGTTCGAAAATAGAGCCTCTGTTCGGTCTCTTCCGATTAGCGTTTGTTATATTAAAGAATAACTGAGCAGACATTCACAGAGTGCGATTATTAGCTGCGATGAGGGGCGGTTACCTGCTTTAAGAGTTTTGTAGTCTCCAAGTAACTAAACTTCACTGTCACGATAAAGAACACTTATCCCTGACTCAAAAATAAGGTAATTTTGTGAATTTTAACTCGATCTTGACCAAATGGAGCCCAATTTGGCATTCACTTCCATTCCTTTCTTTCCTTCTTTGTAGAGAAATGCAGGGGACCACATTTTAGTACTTTTATGTGTTTTGCTCAGTCTCTCTCTCATAGTATAAACGTTAAATTGTAACTCCCTCCAATTTCAGACGCAAAATTCTGCGACAACAGCGACGAGTTTTCCGGTTACAGCAACGCGACGTAAGCTAACACTTATTCTCGCTATCTCATTCACTCACTGCCTCGCACTCGCTCTTACTTTTCTGTCCACTTTTTCATGCCCCCTTTTTATGAGATTTCTCGGCGTGGTGGACTTTTCGTGTTTCCCTGAAACCGCTACTGCTTGAGCACTGCACATCGATTTTGGCGGCTATGGGCGCCTAAAGAAGCGCTGCCGACAGTCCCGTCTTGAAAAGGCCTCCCAATTGTCCCTCGGGAGTTTCGCTTAGCGGTGCGGTGATTTTGGAATGGCTACACACTCCACTGGATGCGCATTCTAAAAGCGAAATAAAGACGGATTTATCACCTTCCGGGAGGCTAAAATTGTGCAAAATTAATTCATGACCTGATAAAAATAAGTGTGATTTGGCTTGTGGAGACAAGGAGTTTGCAAAAAAGCTGCATAAATATCCTCAGTCTCGGCCAAAAGTCGCATTACTGCATGGAAGAGCTGGACGGCTCTCCCTCTTCGCGGCAAAAAGCATGACATCGTGGATATCGATTAAAAGCGTTCGTAAAACTGCGAAGTTTAAAAGTCCGCGCTGCTCGCGTTCCGGTTAAAACAACCATAAAGTACGATTTCGGTGCATTGTTTGGTTCATATTTTACGTGAGAGTTCTTTAATTCCACTCATTTGTATTTTTTCTTTGGTTTGAAAACCAATTGTATGGACTGAAGAGGGTTGAGAATTGCATTCCAATTAGGAGGCTTACAAAGCGAACATATAGTCGAAAAAAAGGTGAAATTTGTTTGATTCATTCTGAAGTTGGCAATTTGGGAGATGTGACATTAATATTACCGAAGAGCTAACGAATTTTTTGTTTTTTAATAACTTCTCTTTGGCCTGGAAACGTTTCCTGCTTTCATGACTATCTTTGTATTCAAGAGGGAAACACAGGCTTCTTTTGCTTTTTTCTCCCCAGGCTTGAGTTTGCTTTGATCGCTTATAGGCTAGGCTGGGTAGCTGACTTAGCTATGAGCTTACACGCAATCATCCATCCACCGTAGACGCAGTCCTCTGAGTTGGGGAGAATAAACCGGAGCTGTTGTTCCTTGTATACCGCGTTAGCAAGTTATTGTTATCTGTAAAAGCCCCTTAGTCCCTCTTGCCGACTCAATGCAGCGTTCTCTCTGAAAACGGGTCTAAAAAGATAGTCTGTCATATGTCAGTTTTTAACTCCAACTTGAGCGCAGAAGTAGGCCGATCCGCTGCCTTTATTCCCTAGTTGTCTTGCTTATTCCGCTATTAACGCCGTGATTGGCAAACTGCATAGTAATTGGAATTATTGTGCAAGGAAAAAGTCAGGGAAAAGTCGAAAGTAATGAAGTGAATAGGACAGTGCATCCCTTTTCTCCTCACCCTTCAAACCTAGGCGAATATCTTCTCACGATTTGGTTTTACGCTAATTCAGAATCTCCTCTTTCTTTTGTTGGGAACTTCAAGACGGCGCAGATCATAACTATGCACAGAGGCAATTGCGTCAAGCCTCGTCGATGTCGGAGCGTTATTGGTCCTGAAGTTCATTTCTCTACCTCATAGCAACTTTTCTCTCAAGGTTCACCATCTCTAAAAACTAAGGTGACCAAAAACTTCGTCTTTATTAAGCGCAACACAATAACTTTGCTCATAAGGTTATGATAGCCTTGGAATCGGGCCAAACTCCGTCCACGAAACCGACAGACTTGTGTCACATCCATTAGTTTTAAGCGAGCCTTTTTATGATGAGGCAGAGGTGTGAAAGTCTAGCGAGTACAATACAGACATTGCTGTAATGCCAGACATTTGCCTTTTGTAATGCATGCAAGTAGGCAATTCTCTGCATTGCCTTCCTTTAAAATGCAAAAAAATGTCTCGTCAAAGCCAGCCAACCGCACTGCAAATCGCACTTTGAGGCGGGAAGAAGGAATTACTAGTTAAGTGTTACCTACGTAAAGTGAAGTCCAAGGACTCCACTCCTCCCCCCTTACTGTGTAGGCAACTTTTGTTTCCAATGAAACAAACTTGTTGACTCTTCCTCTGCTGCATTCAACCCACTGCAGTTGAAAGTTGCTAGAAGGAAGTAGCCGACGTATGTGTCAAAAAGCAAAGCTCGGTGGAGAAAAAAAATGCTTCACAGAGGATGAAATATCTTTCCGGTAACTCTTTAGACCAACTTGCTAGACGCAACTTCCTTTTTTCGCACAAAGGCAATGCCAAGTAGGTAGATGAGAGAGTTGTCCTAACTTTGTGCAATTAAAAGCGTCCAAAAAGTGGAACAAACAAAGAATATTCCTGATTTTGTAAATACGTTGCCACGATTTACATTTAGTTATGACGAGTACTTTGTTAAAAATAATCCGATTAACAAATGCGATATACAGTTGCTGCTTCCTGAGAAACAAACACTTTTACACTTTGAGATAATTACATTTTTTCCGTTTTTTTGCTTCGCGAATAAAAATATTCTCTTTTTTAGGAGTCCATCAATCACCTGTCAATTTCAAAATATTTGCTCTATTACGCGATCCTTTGAATTCGAGTTTATAAACTGAACTGACTTTTGGTATGAATAAACAGGCTTTTGGTAAATTACTACACTTACAGGAAAGTCAATTTTGGTGATTTTTTGTGTTTTGATCTTTTATTCCGAAGAGTAAACTGATTTGCCATATTCCACAAAATGCGTGTTTGTTTTAAGGGGTAGTGTAGTTTACACAAGCCGCCGCGATACTTGTCTCGCTTGGAAAAGCCACGGCTATAATAAACTGGAAATATGTCCTCTCTATTTTAAATTCTGAGATAAAAAATTATAAATCTAAAATCACTTGAAATTAGAAAAGAGCATTAAGCATATTTGTACATGAATTTTGAAAAAGCCCAAGGTAGGAACGGAGTGAGGGTTTCTTTTTAAACACTTTAACCTTTCCGACGAGGCGCAGATCAAGTATGAAATTTACTTTTGCAGCAGAAAGAATTGTCGCTGGAGGTATGCGGAAGAAGCTAACTTCTAGTTACTTCATTTTCCATTGCGTCTTTATTTTCTCAACTTTCTCGCCTGCTTTACTTGCGGTCATGTGATTGGCTTGTGACAAGAAAAAGGGTGGCAGCTATTTCTTGGCCAAGAAAATTTTATGGTAGAACCCCATTCTATACCAGTAGAAGTCAAAACTTCTCAATGCTGAGATGTGGGATTCGTCTCACTGATTGGTTAGGACTGGGCGCTTCACAGGACGAGTCATCCAAATGGGTGGAGTAAAGTGAATCTCCATCTGTGGTTGTGATTTGGTCTCCAGTGCACAAAGAATACAAAGCAAACAGTGATGGTAGCCGGAATCCACATTTCAATCTGTCAGTGAGTCACTTGACAAACTAACTTCGTCCAGCGGTATGATTTAACTGCCCACGGAATAGGAATATCTTGTACTCTGACTTGATGCGCCACCAGTAGCATTCCCGAGCCGACACGGGGGTAGTGATGGATTGACACATTTCCGTCCTTTAGGGCGGTCCCAGGAGCAGTTTACGTGCTTCCCTTAAATGCCAGCAGCTCACTTTATTGTGGTTATAGCAAAAGTGCCGGGCACTCGTTGATCTCGTTCCCTTCTTTATTGGATAAATCTCCGGTTTTATGGCACTCCACCTACTCGTTGGCGGTATTTCAATACTACGCCAAGGCATTTCCAGGGTCGCTAGGTGTAGAAGTATTTCCTTACTCTCAATCTCTGAACTGGTCAAGGATCCGTCTTAACCTTCCACGACCAAAAAAGTCGACATGGTTAAACAAATGTGCTCCGAACACGTGACTTCTCTTTTTCGAGACTGTTACGCGGTCGAGTAGTCTATTCCAGTTTTTTTTGCGTTTTTTCTACTTTTCGGAACACGTGTGGTAATCTGCTAACGCTATTTTTTTACATTCTAACATGAGAGCACCGTGGACAGGGAGTGGACGAAGTTTTCACTCCTATTTATAAATAAGCAATAAATTGCTACCTGATTTTATTTGGATTTAATCTATTTTAATAGATTTAATATGTGCCTTTCGTACAAGCACGTTACTGAGGCTAATACAAATTTGGCTACTAATGTCACACCTGTGTGACACGCAACAACCAATCAGGTTTTAAAGTATATTTAGGCTGTTTTTGACTTTTTTAGTAAGAAATCTTTGCAACGCTATCAATGAACCTAAAATTTGACTACTGTTATGTCATCTAATAAAAATATTGATTTGTGTCACACATATGTGACACGTTGCAGCCATTAAGATGTTGTATGATATTTTTACCATTCCTGCATCATTGTACCTTATGCTAACATAATCAAACATGATTGGAAAGCTTTGGCTTTCCATTTGGAGTCAAAAATTGCTGTGTACATACACTGCTTGTGAGCATTCAGCTTGCTTACCTCATCCAAATTCCCGTGAGGAAGTAAAGGTGATTTATTATTCATTTCGATGGGATTTAATTCCTACTGTGTAACTCTCAAAATAGCCCCACCTCCTTCTCTTCCTCCTCCTCCTCCTCCTCCTCCTCAGTCTGCTTTCACAACGTGGCACGCATAAATGCACTTTCTGTCGCCCAGGTCAATGACCTTTGTCTGTGAGGTCAAGTCGCCGAGGCGCTAGGCGCCTCCACGCCTAGTCCACTTTTTTCCCCAACTTTCTATCCTCCTTTGTGAGTATGTGGATGCGTAATGTCAAGTTAAGGTGACGGTGGGTTAGTGAAGGCGAATGCATGCAGGGCATGGGAGGAAGGAACACAATGGGGAGTAAGGCAGCATCGTCCGCTCTCTCTCCCTCTCTCGCCCCCAGCAAAGTTCAGGCCTGTAGTATGCCGTAGGAGGTATGTGATCCTGCATTATCCCGAAGGAATTGGGAATATTATCCCTTTTTTCCTTACTGATTGGCTTCTTCTGGCAGGAATAGTTTTTCTGGTACACTTTTCCTTCAACCTACGTTCTTATCCCCTTCTTGCTCTCCAGTTTCCCATTTAGCCTTGGTATGATAATATGGTACATTACTTTCACAAAATAAAGAGAATTTGGAGGATAAAGTTGAGGCCATAGCAGTATCCCTCTTCTTTCCTTCTACGTGAGGTGATGGTGATATGAGCTGGATGGATTGACAACTCCCATTTTGGCATAACGGGGCTGCCGTTCTCCACACACACACATACATTCCCCTTCCAGGCGTGTCGAGGAGAAGAAAGTAAATCTCTTCGATGGTCTGACAGGTCCCCCATCGGGGTACAGCAGGACACTTCACTGGACCACATCGACAATTTTGACTAACTTCTCCAGTCTCATAATGTATCCAAGAGACCACATCTCCACATTCATTTTTTTTATTCCTTTTTTACAGAAAATTAAAAACAGAACAAATTGTTTTTTAAGTGCAGAATACTAATCATGGCATCCATGAAGGTCTGTACGACGTCAATTTTATGGACTGGCAAATAAAAACTCCTTGATTACAATTAACTTGTAAATAATTGGTTATAAATTAGAGGGGAAAAGTTTATCATCAAAGGCGAGGCAGCTTCAAAGCAGAACTTTCGATGAAGTCAAGGCCTGTGACATTAAATCAGCCGCTCAAATTTGATTGGTTGGAGAGGCATCTAGTCCTTTTTTGAATCTCTTTATTGACAGCAAAAAATTGCGTCACCAGTGACAACGCCATTAGAACCAACATTGCCGGAAACAGCACTTTCACCTCCTTCTCCTCCTCCTCCTCCTCCTCCTCTTCCTTCAGATCGTGGTAAACTTCCCATCGTAAGTACTGTTCCTTCAGGCAGACCTGCAGCATTCCAGGAGGTCATCTATATTGAGAAGACTTCTGCACTTGGTGATGTGGTCTACATACCCCAATCGACGGTGTTTAAACAGCGCTGCAGTTGTGGTGAAATATCCTCAGATCCACCGATGCTTGTTCCATTGATGGGGTCCAATAGACTCCCTGAGGTGGGTTCATCAATCCCTTTTGTGTGTCTATCTTCCACACTGGCGACGAGTTAGTTTGACGGACAGAGGTAGTGGAAATAAAACCAAGATAGCACATCCAAGTGTACTGCAAACTTGCCTTATTACTGGACTTGTTATTAGGTGTTCACTACTGATCCACTTGCAACAGTTGTCAGCTGCTCTTTTGCTCTCCTGTCTGTTAATAATTACTGTTCCTATTAGAGGCTTTTATAAATATCTCCAATCTTAATAGGTCATTTCAACCACGGAAACTCACCAACTTCTCAATTCTCACTGACCACTGACAGCTGTTAGTCCCCTTCGCTGTCTGTCTGTCGCTCTAGACGTCCGGTCCTATTCTGCTCAACTTGTGCGTTTCAAATCTACTAAGGGTTTGTCCTGTATGCCCTCTTCGCCACCCACGCCCACTTCCAATCCATATTTTCAAATCAAATAAACCTGTACAGCTACTTTTTGAAGATAAAAAGAAATCAAATTCTACTGGTTATTGCATCATTTATCAATGCCTTAGATAGCGTTGTAGCACAGGCAGTGATAAGTGGACTGCGCGTCCTACGCGGTGCTACTAGTCGACACTGACCGGACACGGTTAATCAAGGCGGAGGGTAATAAATGCGGTGCGTGTAAATGTGAAACCCGCCGATTTTTTTTACTTAGAGAGAAGAAATTAACTTCAACACCACGCGGCAATGGCGTACAAAGTGATTTAAAGAACGGCCTGTTTCGTGGTCACCGGCGCATTCAATGCCTAATTGCTTCCAAGAGGCATATTTTAACCCAAATTCACCCAACTCCTGAGAGTCAGCTCATTTAAAAACTTCAGGGTGGTCTTTTGCATTAATGACGAATGGGAAAGAATTTTCAAATTTAAAGCATTGTCTTTTTCCTTTTACTACAGTAAGTGACAATGAAGGAAATAGGCAGAGCTGGTCAGTTGACCAGAGAAGAGTTGTATTGCCGCAATATAATGCAATTTTTGAAGCCCCGTGTCGCCAAAATTAGTGTTTGAGGAGACCGGCACTTCGGTTGGGATGATAGGGAGAGGTGCTGCCGCATCATCATCCGCCGTATTCGCATCATATTTCACCAAGTGATGCTTATCTCGCCCCCTTGGCATTTGACGATCACATATAAAATTAAATCAATGGTTAAGGAATAAAATTGGGATAGAAACGGGGATGACTAAGGCTAGATTCGGTAGTTTTCGTTTGTAGGAAGGAAAGGTTGATAGATTTTGCAGGCTTTTGCTATAAAAAAACAAACGAATTTGCCTGATTGCATTTTATTTAATTGGATGACAAGCAGCTAGCGCTTTCCGTCTCGACTTTTCTTTTCCTTTCTTAATAAGTTATTTCTACATATACAACTTGTAATTGCTTGAAGTCACTGGCTTTTGAAATGGCTTAGGCTTCTCTGCATCTTAAAACAAATTTCAACAATCCTAAACCATTCTCTAGGTCAGTTTTTCAATCTCAATTTTTTCACGGCTTGGTTCTTTTAATTGGCAAAACTTTAGAGTTCGAAAATGTATCAAACTTTGTCCCGTAACAAGATTATGCGAAAGTGGTTTTGAAAATATTCCCATAGTGAAAGCAAGTATTTTAACAGTAGAAAAACCAAAGTTTTATTTGTTAGAAGTAGCCAGTGAGTTTTTCAAAAACACTGCTTGTTTGCACGTTTGAAGTGAAAATTTGGATGTAGCAATAGTCACGCTCAATAAAAACAGAAATAATAAAATTTTCTGGGTAGAATAAGGTTTTTGTAATAGGAATAAAAGCAGGCAAATATATGCGCACATGCATATTTTGCATAATTTTGAGGTAAAATCCATTAGGGCGATGCATTAAGTCATAAAGTTTGATACTGATGCCTAAATATTGATGGATTTATCCATCAGAACGTGTTTGTTGAGAAAAGAATGGAAAAGTTTTTCAAGATAATTAAAGGCTATTGTAGTCTTTTTCACTGGGTGTCAAATGGAGTGAAAGAAATCAAGTTTAGGCTGACCAATTGGCTACATCCACAACTCGATATGACCGAGGCAATTGCCTGCTGACCGCTAAAAGCGGGAACTTTCAAGATATGTGGCAGTACATCACTAGTCCTCTGTGATGTGTATATCATGGTGTTGGAGTGTCAGGCTCCACTTGGAAGGCCGCCAGTACCCTCGTAACTGTTCGGCAATACATATCAGATAAATTGTCAGACGGGCCAAGTTAAAAGGTATCAACTAATTTACCCTTACCACTGGTAGCAAACTCTAGAGCAAAATCACAGTTTCAAACTGCAATAAAGTATCAGGTGTTTTTGGTTACGCTTATGAGTCGAAGCTCTGTAAGTGGATACAGTGTAGCAAACGCCTTATCCTTAGGGATACTGTATAGTTACAATGTATTGTAGTACGTTGGGACTTCTTTAAAGATGTAAGGCGGCATAACATTTGGACGTAAATGTGTTGTCGAGTGGCATGACCTGAATACTAGGCTGTCTGGCAAGGACGCAATAGAGTTACCCTTAAGTGACTCTACCGAAACCGAGGATCAAACAAGTATATGGCCTGACACAGCAAGTCATTCGTTGTCTACTATATCATAATAAAAATAAGGTATAAAAACGCAAAACGAGTATCGGAAGACATTCACTAAAAGGAAGGGAGGGATTTTGAAGCCCTCAGACATCAATGATGGGGTAATAAGTGGCGAGATAATATTTGTGCATCTCGAAGATTAATCTCTCTCATTTATTTTGGTGCAAAAAGTCAGCGAAATGAAGAAAGGCGCGCAAAATGCATGCAAGGAGAGAGGCGTTTATGGAGGCGAAAAAAGGGAATAAAGCCATTTAAAAAAGCGGCAGCTGCATTCCTACCAAATTCCTGTGTCTGTCCAGGCTAATTCATCGGTCAATTGTAGTCCTGTGAAGTCAACATTGCTCCAGCAGAAAGAAATTCGTGTCTATTACACAAGATGACGGCTATTGGGTCGCCTGGGGATGAGTAGGTCGCTGTTCGGTTGTCCCTCCGCCATCGCCTTTCCAACTATTTAGACGCTTTACTGTGAATTAGGTTAGCAGTCTTGTCCATCGCCGCAAGCTGTTGCAGGAGGTTTGTGCCTGACTTAACAAGGCCTCCAGCGGCGGTGCACGACACGTCGGCAGCATCGCCTTTTCCATCGAGGAATACCATAGAAGGCAAGAAAGGTCATGTGCTGCGTACAAACAATTGTTGCGTCAAAGGAGTCGAAAAAATCATCAGTTGCTCTAAAAACATGTCTTAAGAGGAAAGTGAAGCACTTTATTCTCCACTTAAATTTTCCTATTCCTGCCGTCTCAGGAGGCGTCAAAAACACAAGGAACAACCAGCTGCTACAGGATGTGAGGTGGTAACAAACAGAAGGTGCCACTGCACTAAAGCGAGAAGAAATAGAGAAAGTAAAGTAGAAGGTACCACCTTCTTCATATCCCAATCATCGGCTTTCTCAAGGTGCCAGCTCTCTTTTTAAGTGCTAATTGTCACCTTTTCTTGGCATTGCTCGATGCTTGATCCTGCTGGAGAACCAGAGGTAAGAAAAAAGAAGAAATAATTGAAGCTGAATTTAGTTAGAGCAAAATTAACTGTTAACTTACTTCTTCTCTTGCATTTTCTAGATGAGTTGATAAAATTCGTGATGTCACACATGTGTGACAGTGAATATGTCATTATGACTTGCTATTCGCTCCACTTTTGGACTATTAATTTGCTTTAAATGGTCCACAAAACATTTATTAAGGCAAATTTGCGATTTTTTTGACTTAGCTGCTTTCTTCTGAAGTTGCAATTTGGTAAAGCAGGAAATGCTAAATTGATCCCAATGTTTTAAACTCCTCTGCCCACTCGCGACACATCCGCATGTATTGCGATAGCCACCGTCTTATTAAAGCACCTCAATTCCTTCCCACAGTCAATTAACATGCATCCACTGGCTGGAAGAAGCGCCAGAAGAGATGAAGTATTGTCCGTCGAGGTGAGCTACTTCATCCCCTACACCCTCTGTGCACACATTTGAAGCTTTATTTCCTCACCTGCTCACACAAAATGGATTGAAATTTGGGCGCAAAGAGCGGCCAGGTTTGTAATGCATACACTGAGTCGCCATGCCATAAGCTAGCGACATTTTGCTTTATCAAACATCGCCAATTTCTCCCATCCATCCTTCTACCACTCCTCTTAAAGAGAGAAAAATAAATCACTTATGCACCTTTTACTTCACAAATTTCATATTAATCTTCTAAGTTGTCTCACTCTCTTGTCTGTGTTTCCATGGCTAGAAGGAGGAATGCGGCTAGCAGGGGCATTCATTATATCGTCTGCTATGGCAGCCACGAGTGCTGAATCAAGTTATTTCCTCTGCACATTTAGGAAAAGGTTTTGGCAAAATTGCAAATTTTTATCAGTGATGCAATAGAATGGTTGCTTTTTAGGTATTTTTAGGGCCACTTTTTCCTTTTTCCAGTCACTGTCTTTAGAGACTGCTCATGCTACTGATAAGAATATTTAAGTAATATATTTTTAGGTGGAATGGGATTGTGAGCGGATGAGAGCATAAAAGCGCTCCTTGTGTACAAAAAGAAAAATTAGCACATCAAAAGGGCTAAATTAAATTCATGCAATAGCACTTAAAAAGCGCAAAAAGTTATTTTAAGCGTTCTTTATTTTGGATGCAAAAACCACCTAAAAATTATTCATATCTATTTAAAAAGTCAAAAAAGTGTCAAAGCAAACAACGAAGGTAAACTTTAAAAGACAAATATTCTTTCATCCTTTCCATGAGGCAATTAGTGCTGGAGGCACAGACCCCCTGATCACCTCACAGGTATGGATACGCCTCGGTAGCTTGTCAAGGCATTGTCTAGTCACACACCTTTTAGCATCACTGCAAACTGTAGTGTAGACGCTTGTTTTTTTCTTTAAACCACGCCTAGAAGTCTGTTTATTTTTGGCTGCCCTAAAATGTTATAAGCCACCCACGAGGGGGTCCAAGTGGATAGGCTTTATCCCCCTTCCAAAGGCCATTGACAGGAGGAGGGAAGAATTTGTGTGTCTGACACACATCCACCGACCACTGTAGTGCTTCGAGCCTTGTTTCGAAGTTGTAAAAGGCATATCAACATAAGAGGAGATTTATTGTTGACGTAGAGCGAGAGTGGAAGATGAATGAGACTGCTTAGTTAAATGACCACTTAAGGCAACCTTTATTGTCAGCGCTTGATGCCACCCACGTGACCAACAGAGGCAGCAGTAGAAACAATTCAGACAGGCTCATCCTTCGCATTCATCGCCAGGATGAAATGGGATTTTTGCATCAAATTATTCGGCTCAGTACCAGAGAAGGTGTTTTCCTTGTCATTTTCACGCCAAATCCACTTCTGGTACTTTCTGCCTTCTAAAGATCTTTCCTTCGCCAATGTCCAGCAGACTCACGAACACGCATCTGGCGTGGATTTCGCTTCCCCATAAGCGACTGTCCATCAGCCTGTCATGCAACTCCTCAAAGCTATTTCAAGAATTAGAATGACAGCATCTGAACAGTACTGGGTGACAGTAAAGTGACAACCAACTTTGGCAGATGGTGCAAAATATGATGAATACCCACCAGTTGTGTTCAGGTTGATCAGTCTTGGGCACTGATGGGCGACTTCGTCGCTCCATGATGCATCTAAGAGTCGTACAATACAGTGACAATGGCGGAATGGAAGGAGCACTGACTAGAGTCGATTCCTACATTCCAATTTTCTATGAGAGATTTGCTTTTACTGTCTGGACAGAGGTATGAGGCACAGGAAGGAACTTCCAATCAGCTTCATTAAGTGAGAATTCCTTGGGGAGCCGTAGCTATAATTCCAACGCCGCCCGATGTAAAGTTGCAGAGCGACTGTGTCTCAAAACTCCCTCACCATGCTGTCAACGCTGCTTTGTTTTGCACAAATCCAACTTCGCCTTCCTTCCTTCTTTTTTTTGATATTTCGGATTAAATGTTTCTTGCGTCTGGTTGTTTGTGTGCCATGCCTGGAGGAGGGTGCCCATTCTCCGCGGTGCGTAGTGGAAATGTCAAAAAGGTGTTTTTTTCCAAGTTCACGCTTGTTAGGTGGGCTTTTTTGACCTGAAGTTGTAGCATGTTTACGCATGCCCTTTGCTCTCTTCAACTTCCTCCCCCCGCCTCCTCCCCTGATTGTGTATGGGACACTTGGATCTGGTTCCAAATTTGCCCGGTGGGCAACAAGTCACCTTCTAGATCCAATTGCAAGTTGAAGAAGGCTATTCTTGGTCGGTCATCTCCTTGAAGTGCAGCTACAAGTGACAGTGACAAACGTGACAAGTGCTGTGTGAAAAAAAAAAGAAGCACTTCACCTCTACTATTTCCCAGAGTTTGAATTGACCATGCTTTTGAAGAAGTTGGTGCAATTCGTGACCAGAAATGCTTACTAAGTGTAGTGCAGTAGAGGGCTTGCACGATTGAGACCTTAAAGCGATGGATCTGGCATCGTCACTTGTCAAGGACAAGCAAGGCGCCCAAAAACTCTCCAAATGGGAAAATGGAACTCTGTGCCCCTAAAGACACTCTGCTCCCTTAGCTAACTCAGACAGTTACGACATCTCTTGGGCTAGCATGGAATGGCATACAATTTATTGCCACCTAGCTAAACCAACCTTTAAAAAAAATTAATGTAGTCTTCCCATTCCCAAGGCGCCGCAGTATTTACTAGGCTTTTAACTGCTCAATTCACTCTGTTTCAGGGTAAAGAATGTTCTTATGAGGATTTTTTTTGGCGCTCTCATGTACTACTTGATAAGTACTGAGAACACTGATTAGTTGTTCCGATTGGATACCGAGTATGGGTTAGCCCAAATAATGCACCGAATGGGTACTGGGGGTCCCCGTGGTTATCCGGGCTGCCATATTGTCCTCACAACGGTTTTGTACGTTTTTAGGATTCCATAAAGCATGGGCAGTGTTTGCAGGGTACAGGTTATTGTACTCTCCCTCGATTTTGCTGTTGGTTAAAGTCCTTTTATCCGAGGAAGTTGGTTGAACCTCGTCGTCAGCTTTCTTAAGGGACTGAGTAACTGAGTTTGTGACGTTGGAATGGCTAACAACTGGTGATGCCTTCTTCATTAAATCTGGCACAAATAGGTGGTGTGTGTGTGTGGAAGAGTAGTCCCATCATGCCAGATCAGTTGTTAACCAGTGGGAGACGAGATGTAACCTCCTTTCTGGGCAAATGTCAACCGGTAGACCCATCATCAAGAAGGACATAAGCCAGTTTTTAAATAAACGAGAGGCAGAGACTCAGGTGGCAAGATCTATGATTTTTTGTTCCCTTATAGGGGTTTAACTCCTTTTTTTAAAAAAGAGGGCAATTAAGTTGCAAATAGTTTGTGTTTCGCTTGAGAGGGAATGACAAATTGCGCTAGGGTTTGTTTAAATAAATAAATATTAAGTTTTTAGAAGCTTCTCGTGTCAAAAACAATCAACTCAAAGTTGTTGGAAGGAGGAGGGGGTGGGCACGGTTCATTTAAAAGTGTGACGAGATTCTATGGTATAGTAGTCGATCTTAATAATACTTTTGCGAGTGAAGACATTATTGCTGCTGCCTGCCTGTTGTTGGGAGTGTCTACAACTCCAACCACCTACAGCCAATGAGATGCGAGTGTGCTACCAACTCAAGGTCATTCATTTTAAACCGGTTCCTTGCAAAGCAGTCAGCTCTAGAGGGTGGGATGGCCACTGATTTGACACCGGGGTGGCACCGAACGCAACCTCCGGGCGCGGTGACCCAATCGCGACGGATAAGGTGAAGGCGAACCCAACCCAGTCAGAAAGTTGCCCACTCAAACGAGTCACGACTTCACGTTACCAGCAGGCATTTGGATTGCTTGCGATTAACTTAGTTGGGTTTTTTCCCCTTTTTTTCTCCCTCCAATGCACCGCGGTCAATGCGCATTGGACAGGTCCCCAGAGTAATTATTTTCTCAATGTTCGAAGTGGAGAATCATTCCACTTCATAGCAAATCACAAGTCTTCTCACAGACAAGAGGAAAGTTTTCCTGCTCCTTCTCTCTCTCTCTCTCTCTCTCTCTCTCTCTCTCTCTTTCTCCTTTTTTGTTTGCTTAAAAATGTTGTGTTTTTTGCAAAGAATGTGGGGAAATAATCAAGTCTACTGTGTGCTGTGGCAGGATTGTGGTCGAAAAAGGAGAGAAAGGAG
Source organism: Taenia crassiceps (assembly GCA_023375655.1). Lineage (NCBI taxonomy): Eukaryota > Metazoa > Platyhelminthes > Cestoda > Cyclophyllidea > Taeniidae > Taenia > Taenia crassiceps. The sequence goes on from JAKROA010000013.1 coordinate 665,660, forward strand.
AAGGAGAGAAAGGAGAAGAAGAAGAAGAAGAAGGAGCAGAACTGGATCGCGTACAACTCTAGGCGGTTTGGTTTTATCACATTTGGAGTTGGATTTTCCCTTACAATTTTTACAGGAGGCGTGCGGTGTAGGAGGGGAAGTGCATCGTCTTGGCTTTGGTTTTCTGACAAACTTCTTCCCTTCGCCTGCTGTCTCACACCGTGGTTTTGCATTATTTCTCCAGTAGTACAATTGTCGAGTGAGGTTTTTTTATGAAAAGGGATTCCTAAATTCTTTCTCATCAAATTCACTCCTTTTAATTTTGAGCTGAGAGCTTGAAAATGTCTTGGGGGAAGCGTCGCCATCGCTGTCCACGCTCGATGTCTTCAACCGCCTAAAATAACCGCTGGCTCTCAAATCTCACCAAAGTAGGCCTACTATTGCACCAGAAACTTAAAATGCTAGCCAAATTTGCGATTCCATGCACTTTTGACTTTGCCAGCGGGCATGGAATATCTCACGACTTACGTGTCACATATTTGTGACACCAGGTTGGGATGACAAAATCACGGTAACTCAACCGCAATACTGGGCTCTCATCAATTCCCTAGTCTAGGTCAGCAATGTGATTGTTTAATAGCCTTTGGCAAATGGATTTTTTTCCCGATTCTTCCCTTACAATGATATCAAGGTTTTTTATGAACCCAAGACTTGGAAATCCTCATAACGCAGGAGCAGAGTCTATTCACGCTATTCTGGTACGACGCTACCTCCACAGTTTGCACGGTTTTAAAATTTTTGCTCTGCTGCTCATTGCTCAACAAATTCTTTCCACAATTCTGCATAATTCGACTAGCTGGAGGCCCGTTCCAGTGGAAAAGCCATCACCGCAGTCCACACTCTTGATGCCTTCAACTGACCACAGCAACCACTCCTGTGCACCAATCACCAAAAAAACCTCTTTACAGACTAAGTATATTAAAAATTTTTACCTAACGAATTCGATTTAATACAGACAGAACCTTTTCAGGTGCCAAACTATGTATCACATATTACGTGTCACGTATTTGTGACGCTGGGTTCAAATGGGAAAAAATTACAACAACTCAAGCAAAATTATGACAAAAAGAGGAATAAAGGCCGACTTAAAAGGCGGTTCTTTGTTTTGCAAGTTTTGTATTGCACGCACAGGTCACAGATAATTCAACCTGAAGCAATATGCAGTAAAATCCGCCCATCTTCAGCAAACACACTCCTTTCAACATTTCAACATATTTTCTGTAGCATTTGACCCTCCTTCAATATCTTCAAGCATTATTTACTAAGTTTGTTAAACAGCAAAGTAGAAAATGCTGCTCGATTGAGTTGTTTCAATGGGGACCTTGGAATTTCGCCTGCTGTGGAGGGGGATTTTGAACCCCACCAGAGTGGCTTCCACCTCTAAGCCCATAACAGGGCATTTCATCCCAGTGGAGGGAGAGAGGAAGAGGGAGGACGAGAGGACGAACATGCGGTGAGTCAACAATTTTACCCCTGTACCCTATTGTATTGTGCACAAGTGAATGCTGACCGGATTGGAGAGCCACGAAGTGCAGGAGGAAAAAAAAACGCCCACGTAAAAGGCCCTGACGACGCATCCTGCAGTGAACTGCCACGATATACGATTCGTATCCATGGATTGTATTCTAATTGCTGAGAAAAAGGGAGTGGAGCGCCCTGGATGATGCCCGTACCGCGCACTTCATGAAGGCGATTATATCTGTTCTTATGGTTAAATTTTAAGAAAAAATTTATATGCTTCTCGTTTTTTAGGCTGTTTCGGTGCTTCTGGTTGAAAGGATCTCTGAAGGAAGTGAAGCAATCGCATTCCATTGACCTTTGACCCATTGTGAGAGCTGTCAGCAAGTCCACCAAGGCAAAGGTGGAAAGGAAAAACTTGCGTTTGCTAGAAAATTGGAGGAAAAAGTTATTTTGAAGTGGTTTTTTATTTGGACTCACTCAAAGAGCTCAAAGGCACCTTGTCTTCTGAGGCGCAGTCACTGTCACTGTCACTCGCCTTGATATGATGCATCCTATACGCGTACTGAAGTAGATTCTCCGACGATCCCAAAAAGACGCCGTGGATTGCAAGCGTTGAACTGGAAGCGTTTGCCACAGAACTGTCAACCGTGCTTGCATGAAGATAGCCACCAAGTGGACGCGCTGCTTACTTCTAAACTGAGAATTGCGTGACAGGGAGGACCAGACACGTAAGCATGAATTCGCGCTCAGACTCAAGATGGTCTGCACAGAAGACGAAATTTACAAGCCAGAAGAACTCCTAATAAGGTCAAATTGGGCCCCAGTTTCACGAAAATCTAACGATGGACATGAATGAGTGGCGGCCAACGTGGGACAATGCCTTGCAGGTTAGAGGAACAAAACACTCAAAGTCGCCACCACTGTACTTCCACTGAATGACTCGACTGTCAAAGCGTGCCAGTAGCCTTAAATGTTACCGCATAATTTCCTTCTTCTCTTCCATATTTCGAGCAATCTGATGGCGAGACAGTCTACTTTAAGGGCTCTGACGCGAATGCTTGAATATGCAAGGATGGTCGCCATAAAAAGTCACACTCTCATCGCCTACTGTGTGTAAAATTAATAAGCAGACAAAAAATTTCGTCACAAAAATTAATTATACCATAAAATTGTCTCCTGCCTCCCAATTGGTGCATTCAAAAAGGGCGCGAAATCAAGGCGGGTTATTCAAAGGTCTCGGAGGGATTTCCATTGCCTTGTTTATGAATGCTGTTAAGCAAAAAGGCAAAATAAAGAAAAAACGATTATAAAAGCAAAACCTTGAAAATATTTAGAAATGGCAATCGAACCATTTGAGGCGGAGCCTGTGGTAACGTGCGGTTACAGAGTGATTGACGGGTGATGCGTGTGACAGTTGTAACAGTTTCTTTCATAGGGAAAAAACTAAAGGAAAGTGAGCGGGAGCTTTTTTTCTCTCGGTAAATACGCAATTAAAAAGTGTTGTCCTTGTTTTGAAGATGGAGGACTGGAGAGGAAATGACAAGAGATTGACAGACGGGTGGAATCGGCAGAGATGGATCGATATCGAAGGGTTGAATTGCAAGCTCTGTGGAGGATTGCGGTGTGAAGAGATGGATGGATGAGTTTGGAAATCAACTGATGGATGGGAACGGCATCAAGAGGTATTGATATGAAGTGGAAAACTGACGATGGAACCGATGGATCGGTGAGTTTATGGATACGAGAGGGATGGATGAGTCGATGGAATACGGCATCAATGCATCCAGGATAAAGTAGATATGGAATCGGTAAAATGAGGATTTAAAATTCATCATTACAAATAATCACGCTACAATTTCACCAGACTCTCGCATTTGTTGAAGAGGTCGCTTGTAGTTCAACAACCCGTATACAGTTCCAACTGTCGCAGCCTCTTTGCCTCCTAATCGCTCTTTGTTGACGAATCCATCTCCACTGGACAAGGCGTTTTGCGGTGACTTTTGACTGCTAGCGTTTAAGCAAAGAGAGCTGCTTGAATTTTCCTGTTGAGAAGGCGGCTTGGAAGAGTTGCATACTGCCAACGTGTCGCATACAACTCTATCGCTCTTTCTGATCTCGATTTCAATCCCACAGATCTGTCGGTGTGATAGAAGATTTCAAGACGAGTCCTCTTCAGGGTCTTGTGTGCTGACATTTTCACAGCTTGGGAAGAGGAAGGAAAGAAGATCCATGCAGTATGTGATGCCTGACCTTAAATTCGACAACTCCACGGCGACTGGAGCAGACATTCAGAGAGTGCGGTGGTCTTTGAATTGCTTTCACTGAAATTACCAGGATGCATTCCTTTCGAATGTTCATATCGTCAGGACAACTCCTGTGTTGTCTTGTGATTGAAGGCTTCTGCATGGACACGCAAAATGCATAGTTCAAGTCCGTAAAACTGATTTATCACACGCCAATGGATGAACCACTGCAAGTAGACGAGTCCACGACACACGTAGGTTGGTAAGCGGCATCTGTTGCCCACTAGAACAAACTTCTTGGAGTCCAGAATTGACTCAAAACTACCGGAAGAAAGTAGAACAGCGGAACAAAAGAACCCAAAGCACCTTTGTTCATCTGTTAAACAACAGCCGAAGACATGGAAACTGGCTGTATCGCGATTTTTATTTCTATCCACCGTGACAATGGGTGACAACGTTTGGTGCGTTTAATAATTGGTACTTTTTTATAAAGGAAAAACGGGCTTCTTTGCCGATCACCTGTTTATTAACAACAAGATGCACGTCCTGGTGAGTGGACTAGTGGAGAGTTGATTTGGAGATGTTGGATTTGACGGTCCTCTTGTGGAAATAAGGAAATGTCATAGACCCTTTCAGCCAAGGTAAAAGTGGCTTTAAACCATCCAACGACCTTGTGATTACCTCAGTGAAGGAATGGCGGGAATAGGCGACGAGGGCTAAGTTCAGTTGGAGGGGATAAAGTTCTTCTACCTTTACACTTCTCAGACCGATTTAGTATGAAATCGCAAAAAGAATCACTCGATTTCAAAAAAAAAAAGAAGCTTATTAATAGTTGCCTTGCATATTTGGTTCCAGCGTCACATATGTGTGACACGCTGTCGCTTTGCTAATTTCTATTAACTAAATTATCACTAACAAAGTTGATCCAGTCAGAATGTCGGTATAAGAAGGGGTCAAACTCACCTCGACCATTTCTAAATATAAAAACAGTGAAATAATTCCTACCGAGGTGGTTGGCTGACATTTGAGACAGGGCCGTATGAAATGTTTGACAGGGAAATCACCTTCCAGAGTTAAGGTATAGATTATGTTTTATTCATACTTAAGCCAGGAGTTAGAATTACCTGTGAATGGAGGCATACACCTACAAATTCGTTCTCCTGATGGCGAAATGGCTTTCCTACTGCCCTGTCGTCTGCCTGCTAATGGAAAAGCAAAAATTTGACTTTGTTGTGTTTTTCATCCTAATAGTATCCCAACGGAAAAATATTTATGACACTATTTTCCTTGGCTATCGAGTGAATGAATTATGATTGGGTAGATGGCAATCCAGGTTTGGAGGTGACTCACATCACTTTATAGTCCACCCTGTATTGCACTAAAGTAGATCCTTAAATAAGTCTGCCGAGTCAATGGACCTGATGGATGAGACTCATGCCCTATGGATTCAAAACGCGTTTGGTAAGAATTCATGTCAAGCAGTACATTAAAAAAAGATATATCCGTAGATGAAGGGATGGGTCCATGAATAGATGAATAAATGGATCGATAGAGGATAAATAGATAAGTGGCTGGAAAAGAGGATCGATGAATGGATGGATGGATACAGGGTTAATACAGGATGGATGGATGCATGGCCAAAAGGATGGATACAGGATGGATGGATTGATACAGGATGGATGGATAGAGGATGGATGGATACAGGATGGATGGATACAGGATGGATGGATGGATGGATGGATGGATGGATGGATAGATGGATGGATGGATGGATGGATGGATGGATGGATGGATGGATGGATGGATGGATGGATGGATGGATGGATGGATGGATGGATGGATGGATGGATGGATGGATACAGGATGGATAGATGAATACATGATGGATGGATGGATGGATGGATGGATGGATGGATGGATGGATGGATGGATGGATGGATGGATGGATACAGGATGGATTGATGGATCGATGAATGGATGGATGGATGGATACAGGATGGATACAGGATGGATACAGGATGGATACAGTATGGACAGATGGATACAGGATGGATGGATTGATACAGGATGCATGGATAGAGGATGGATGGATACAGGATGGATGGATACAGGATGGATGGATGGATGGATGGATGGATGGATGGATGGATGGATGGATGGATGGATGGATGGATGGATGGATGGATGGATGGATGGATGGATACAGGATGGATACAGGATGGATAGATGAATACATGATGGATGGATGGATGGATACAGGATGGATACAGGATGGATGGATGGATGGATGGATACAGGATGGATTGATGGATCGATGAATGGATGGATGGATGGATACAGGATGGATACAGGATGGATACAGTATGGACAGATGGATACAGGATGGATGGATTGATACAGGATGGATGGATACAGGATGGATGGATGGATACAGGTTGGATGGATACAGGATGGATGGATACAGGATGGATGGATGGATACAGGTTGGATGGATACAGGATGGATGAATGGAAAGAAGGATGAATGAATGGATGGATACAGGATGGATGGATGGTTACAAAATGGATGGATAGAAGGATCGATGTATAGATGCATGGATGGATGGATGGATAGAGAATGGATGGATGGATGGATGGATGGATGGATGGATGGATGGATGGATGGATGGATGGATGGATGGATGGATGGATGGATACTGGATGGATGGATGGATGGATGGATACTGGATGGATGGATACAGGATGGATGCATTGATACAGGATTAATGGATGGATGGATATGGATACAGGATGGATGGATGGAAAGTAGGATGGAAGTATATATATAGGAGGGATGGATGGAGGATGGATGGATGGATGGATGGATGGATACAGCATGGATTGATACAGGATAAATGGATGGATACAGGATCAATGGATGGATGGATGGATAAAAGGATGGATGGATGGATCGATGGATGGATGGATGGATAGATGGATGGATGGATGGATGGATGGATGGATGGATGGATGGATGGATGGATGGATGGATACAGGATGGATGGATGGATGGATACAGGATGGATGGATACAGGATGGATGGCTGCAGGATGGATGGAT